>PVJA010030339.1:0-11068 GCA_004027025.1 Myocastor coypus | reverse complement strand
GAAAGCCAACTCAAGCAGGGCTGCTTATCACTTTTGTAGTCCTCTCCTGCCTCCTCCTCCTCCTGCAGCCCATCAGACACTACTTCCTCTGAAACAGCTAAGCCCCAGCATCTAGGAGATGCTCTCTGGATGGTCTGCTGTGGACGGATCTCCCTGGAAGCACAGAAGGGCCTGGGATTGGAGTGCAGAGTTTACTTAGAAGGTGATTGCAGGAGGCCTCTGTGGGCACAGTGGCTTCTGTGAACTGCCCAGCCCAGGCTGAGCTTTCTTGCCTCTGTGGTATAGCTCAGCTCACATTGATTTTAACAGTGTTGTCTAAAGAGCTCTTGGAGCAACACTGCTTGTTGAAATTCTGCTTGTGTAGAGTCAAGTCCTAGGCCAAAAAGGTTGGAGACTATGCAGCACTGTTTCAGCCCTGGACAGACACAGCGTACCAGATCCTCTCAAAGGCTTTGTGCGGTCTTTCAGGAACGGTCGCCATCGGCTTGGCTTCTTCAGCTCTTCTCAGAGGAGGGGCCCCTGCATCCTCCTTTCCCTAGAAGGAGCCACAGTTACTTAACCTTGTGCAACTAGTGTTGCACAAATCATTTCAAAAGCACAGATTCACTACATTTGTCACTAGTGTGTCTTGTGAGTTCTCTCAGTTTGTCACATTATATGAAAGGGTGCTGTGGGGAGGGGTTGGCACTCAGATAGGTGTCTTAGTGGCTGTTTTGGGAGCTCAAATATCTACCTCAGGGGTGATAAGGCTGAAGGGAGATGGAATAGCTGCCTGTGAATGTCCCAGGGGGAAAATGTCACAGGAAGCCTAGGTTCAGCTGCAAATCAGACAGAGACCTTTTTCTTATGGAGAAGGTGGCCATGTATACGGTCAGGCACTGAGGCCCCAGCTGCAGGCTCATGGCTGCAAAGATTGGGAATAGGGTAGGAAGCTTTGCCTCAGGCAGGTGTCAGCCCAGGATCTTTTGGATCCCTGTCAGGCCTCAGATTCATAGGATCCTGAAGGCATTGATTTCCTTGGTATAGGTTGTACTCTATATTTCTATTTCCTTTTTTTTCAGTTTTATGGTGCTAGGGATGAAATTGAGGTCTTATACATGCTCAGCCAGTGCTCTACCCCTGAGCTGCACTCTGGCCTCCTACATTTTGTCCAAGTTCCCACTGTATCTGGACCTGTGCTAAGCCCAGGATGAGGCACCAGTAAACATTCCCGGATGTATGAATATAGATGAATGGATGAATTGACAAGTTGGTAAGCCTGATGTCAAGGGCTTCCTCACTCACCAGTGGTGCCTAAATAGTCTCATCATTAGGTTCAACCCAAACATCATATGCCCCAGAGACATCTGGTCATAATAGTAGGAAATTCAGCACAGAATTATATTGAAGCCATCGTCCAGGTCTTCGTTCTTATGTCCTAAGTGCATTCCAATTAGAAAATCATCACTATTAGGACTGTTTTCTGTTTTACTGTTTTTGACAGTCCTGAAATTGAACTCATGGCCTTTGCACTGAGATATATCCTCAGCTCTTTCTTATTATCTTGAGTCAGGAGCTCACTAAGTCCCTAAGCTACCTAGGTTCAGATGGAACTGCTGCTTCTAGCCTCAGCCTGCTGGAATGTTGATGCTATAGACCTGCTCTACCACACCAGGGTGCAGGTCTGCCTGGCTCCTGGGCAGGATCAGATTCCTCTCTCATCACACTTGCCAAGCTCCACTTCGTCACTACCAACCCTGAAGTATTCTGCTACTTACATCAGTCCACAGGGTACACAGTTATTGGACGAGGTTTGAGGATGGTTTTATATCTGCTGATACAACTGGAGCAACTGAAGCCTGAGGTACAGTGGATTCTTTGTGTAAGTGTGGGAAGTGGAGAGGAACATGTACTTGGGGCAGGAATAACTTAGCTGATGTCTAGACTTCATGATACATCCCCATATACATGGAACTGGCCTCCAGCTACTTCATAAGGGAAGGGGGAGGAGCCACAGAAGCAAATGGGACAACAAGAGGCCACATGGCCATCTGGCCAGCGTTTTGAGTGCAGGCAAGTGTCTGACAATTAGGCTTGCCCACCTGCTTTCTCCGATGGCCCTGGAAGTGGATAAGACCACATCTCTTCCCACACAAGCTGTGTGCTGAACATCTCTCTGACTCCATGGCAGTAATTTCTGTATTAATCATGGTCTGGGAAGACACCAAGATGTCTACTCATGCACTCATACCCTGTCCAGCCAAGAAGTTTCACCGATTTTCTTAGTAACCCTTGGAAACCTTGAGCCTCAACTCAGAATGAACCAGGACATCTTGTGCTAGCACTTGAAACAAAGGAAACACTAGTTTTCTTCCAACCCCATCTTCATGAGCTAAAAATCTTGTGAATTTCATACCTTGCTATTTTTTTTAAGGTACAGGGGATGGAACCTGGGACTTTTGCACTGAGCTACATCCTCAGTCATCTTTTATCTTTTAGGTTGAGAAAAGGTCTCATTAAATGATTAAGTTGCCCAGGCTGCCCTTGAACTTGTGATCCTTCTGCCTCAGCTTCCCAGAGTGCTGGGATAGAGATTAAGCATGCACTACTATGCCTGGCTCTTGTTAAATTTTTGAACAAGCCCTGCAGTCCATTATTTCATTGTCTTCAACTTCTTGCCTTTCCTCCATCCATTCCCAGAGGTATTCCTTCCAATACAGATGGGTCTCTTTTCCACTTTGTTGATGTCGGACTGGCCTGGGAAACTTGTAGTGGCTTTTGGAATGTAGACAGAAGTGATGACCTGCCAGTTCCAAGCAGAAGCCATAAACGTTTTCACTTGACAACCTGCCCCACAGAGCCAGATGGTCTCAAAAGAACCATAAAATGGGAGGAAGCTTGATGTGAAGCCGTTGTTTGCAGTTCTGTATTGTTTAGACCAGCTGATTGGTCAAGGTACAGCAGGTCCCTGTGGCTGTGGAATGGAAGCACATGCTTTTTGTCATATACTGCTGAGTTCTGGGTGCTTTTCTTACCAAGCAATAGCTGATTTATACATCCTGTTACTTCTGGAATCAATTTTTCTCATGGGTACAGCACATGCACATTATCTACACACTATGTCATCATCAAAGAGGAAAAAAAGAGAAAAAGTTACAGCACAGAGATGCACAGCCTACACTTTTTGGTGTGAACTTATTTCTCCTAAATGCATCAGTCTGTCTAGGAATATTTGAGAGAATGTGTCAGTAACACTCTCACAGAGGGGCTGGCATGTCATTAGGTGTTTGGAGCTATATTCATACCATGGTGGTTCAGAGCTCTGTTCTACAGCTTACTGCACGAGTATCTTTGAGAAAATGTTTTTCCAAGCTTCATTTTTTCTTGTCTGTGAAATGGGTATCTTTCTCAAAGCATCAGTAGGAGATTTCAGTGAGAAAATTATGTCAAGTGTTTGATGTAGTGCCTGGCCATTTGCAAGAATTGATCAAAGCATTTCACTGGTGTTATTTTTATATATTGTTACAGCAAAAGCATCATGTGATACTTTCAAGAGCTATGACTCACGCCTACCTCAATTTTCTAACGAAATTTTTTTAGTACACCCTATTATGCCTTTTCTAAAGAAATCTCTCCTAAGTATGATTTTTTTTTTGTGCAGGAAAAAAAATGTCATAATCTCTGACCCTGGAGTTGTGGCTCTGGTTCCTCCATTAGCTTGCTGAGTGACCTCAAGCAAGGCTTCTATGGTCTTTGGGTCTCCACAGTGGAAGGTCAAGACTGAACTCATTTCTAAGAATTCTCTATACTCATCATTTTGTAAGTCCCCTTTGGAAAAGATCTGGAAGAGCTGAAAAGAGCTTTCACAAAATTACTGATTATAGTCCTGGCATAATAAGGGAAAGCATTTCTTCACATAGAGGGTCAGATATGGAACTAAAGAACTGCAGAATATTTGACCTGGAAGGACCTTAGAAAATTTCCAGTCCAGTGATCTTTATAGCAGAGAAAGCAACATCCCAGTACAGCTTTAAATGGTTCACCCAAGAGCATTTTGTACACTTTGGCAAATACTTGTTGGGTGCAGGTCCCAGGCTTGGGATTCTGACCACACAGGGCACTCTCTGTGGCCACTCAACTGTGGCAGGGAGCAGGTGGCTATTGGTTCCCACAGATGATGTATTAGTGCTAAGCAGTACTGGGAGGAGCATTCCATCCAATCTCAGGCATGGTCTAGCTTTAACAGTGATCTCTTCACAAGCCAGTCACTGTCCTAAGTACTTCATCATGACCCTGTGAGGGAGGTGCTCTCATCATCACTATCCCAACCAAGGCACAGAGAGGCTAAGTAATTTATTTAAGCTTGTGCAACTAGCAAGTAGCAAAGATCAAATTTGAATTCAAGTTACTTGGTCATAGTCCATGACTTTTGTTTGCATGTTATACTGACTGGTTGGTACAGAAGAATCATAGGTGGCTCAAAAAGAATAGGTGGCCAGAGGGTGTGGAAAGTGCAGACTGGGAGACTACTGGAAATGAGTGCACTATGGGCTAGAAAGTGTGAGTTTGTACACATCTCTGTGTGCCTTTGTGTATATATGTGCCTATTCTGGTATGCCTGGGTATATGTCTGCCTGTGTGTACATGTGTGTGTCCATGGAGAGTTAGGCGTACCTGTATGTATTTGTGTGCATAATGCACATGTTCATGCTCTGTGAACATGTACATTTGTATATCACTGTGTGTCTTGTATTTTGTGTATGATCACATGTGTTTGCAGGATGGGGGTAAATGGGATGTTGCAATGGTTGATACACTGCATTTACTTGAGCCTTTTTTTTGGTGTGTGGAACTGGGGATTGAACTCAGGCTCCTGTGCTTGCTTTACCAGGTAAGCACTTATTTTACTGAGCTATCTTCCTGGCCATTAGAAGCTTAAAATTTTACCTAGGTTCTTTAGCAGGAGTCCAGTAAACATTTCACTCTGTAAACATCCTCATCTTGTGCAAGAGGAAGACAGAGAGATGATGTGAATGCTACACCTGCCTTGGGGAGGTACCTTTCATATAATATGAAGGAGAAAAGAGATTTATCCAACCCCCTTTTGCTCTTGTTGCTTTTACTGTCTTCTTCCACCTTCAATTGTTGCCTCTGTGCCATGTTATCCAGTATTGGAGCCAGCTGATTATGCACTGAAACCTCCACAAACTGTGAGCTAAGTAAAAATTATTTCCCTTAATTTGAGGTGGTGGATGTTTATCTCAGGAACAAGAGAAAAGTAACAGAGGCACAATTTGGTACCAGAAAAGTGGGGCCATCACTGTGAGTACCTGGCTTCGTGGTTCAAGAGTATTTGGGAATGGCTTGTGTGGAGTTTGGAAAACTTTACAGATGTTGCCTGAAAGAGTGGAGCTAGAATACCTTAGACTGTTCTTTATGGGAGATTCTGGTCAGAGCACAAAACACCAGAAGACCAACAGAAGCTTTGGGGTAAAGATCAGATTTGAGAGTTTTCTGCTAGGAAGGAGGACTGTATTGGCTGCTGGACTTCAGATGATGTGTGTTATGGCTTGGCAGAAAGCTTGTCTGCATTTTGCTCTTGTCCAGAGACTTTGTCAGAGACTAGGATTAAGGGTAGCAGACTAATTAAATTATCAGGAGAAAGTTTGAGGCAACTGAATGTTGAGAGTGTGACATGGCTGCTGCTAGGGCTTTAAGACAGATTATGTTGAGAATCAAGAGCAAAGAGCCCAGCAAGATGATTTAAAATGTGAATTTGGCCAGAAAGACAGCTGCAGGAAAGGTGTGGAGTACAGAGATAGAGTTGAGATCTTGATTAGTTAAGAGGGAATAAGAAAATAGAAAAGATGGTCTGAGGACATCACAAGAAGCAGCAGTACTCCACCATTTTCAGTCTCAAAAATTGCAAAAATGAAAGACTTTACTTGGAGGTGAAAGCTGCAGAGCTCCATGCTCCAGAATAGTGATGGTTGCTTCAGATTCCAGAATGGTAGCAACACAGAAAATTCGTTCATTAGAGTTGCTCTCAGAGTGCTTGGCCCAGAGAAAGGAAAGCTTGGCTACTGCTGCAACTGGCAGTGGACTTTGACATCATCCATGTGGCAATGGTCTTAGGTACATGAAAAATGCAAGAGTTAGGGGCTTACTGCTTCAGCAAAGCACAGCACCCCAGTGTTCGATCCCTGGCATGCCATGTTGCCCTTTATCCCTGGGATGCGCTGAGACAATGATTAAGACTGAGTGTGGTGGCACACATCTATAATTCCAGCACTTGGGAGGCCGAAAACAGGAGAATCACTATGAGAATGATCTGCATAGTGAGACGCTGTGCACACTGTACACATTGTCCTAAATTCATAAAAAAAGAGTTATTGGGTTAGAAAGGCTTTGACCCCTTTCTCAAAAGGCCTGGGAAGCGAGACAGTGTGCCTGTGAGAGCGCAGTGTGTGAAGCTGTGAGAAGCCAAAGGTTCTGTGGAGATGCCAGAACTTTGGAGAAGGGGAATGTAGATCATGTAATGAAAGATGTAGGGAAGGAGCAAAGCTGACCTAAGAGAGACCTGTGGGAGCCATACTCACCAGAAATACCATAGGAGTGGAGTATCTCAAATCCTTGGGAGCTCATAACTTGTCACAGATTGCTTCAGAAGCTGGATGTGTGACTACAGGGCTTAATGCTTGCCCTGCTGGATTTTGAACTTATTTTGGTCCCAATTTGTATTGCCATGTTTGTAACTATGGAGCGAGAATGTTTAACATGTGCCATTGAATGTTGGAAGTGCTTAACTTTTTATTTGTACAGGGACTTACAGTTAGAGTTGCCTTGCATCTAGGAAGAGGCTTGGGACTTGCACTTTTTAGCAATGCTGAACTGTTAGGACTTTGGCAACTCTTAGAGATGGACTAAGTGCTTTGTGTATAAAAGGATGTGCATGAGTCTTTGGGGGACCAGGGACAGAATGTTATGGTTCTAATGTTATATAATGTTGATGTGCTTAATGCTGGTCCTTAAGGATTGTTACACTTGTGTTTCAATGTCCAAATTGTGAAACGATATAAACAAGCATGCATTTGTATCTGGAAATCTGTTTAAAGAAATGTGTCTGGCTGCCAAATTGACAAGGTGTGGATTGTATTGGTTGATACAATGTATTAACTTGAGAAGCTTAGAAGTTTACAAACTTCTAAGTTTCAGCACCTGGCCAGTAAACATCTCATTCTGTAAATGCTTTTGTCCTGTGCAAGAAGAGGACAGGGAAATATTGTGAGTGCTATGCTAGCCCTGTGAGTTGAGTGCATGTGGGGAGGGGACAGTAACCTACATACAATATAAGGAATGAAAAAAGGCTTACCCCTCAACCTCCTTCGATCTTGTTGCTTTTGATGTCTTCTGCCTCCTTGAAGTATTGACCCTGTGCCCTACCATCATGCCTCAGAGCCAGCTGATTATGGACTGAATACTTCACAAACTGTAAGATAAATGAAACTTTTCTTTCTTAATTTTGGGTGGCAAGTACTTTCTCTCAGCAATGAGTGAAAACTAAGATAGAATTGCAAGTTACCAGAGCTATCTATACCTATGTCAGGTCACAAGGGGCTCTAGAAGTCTACCCATAGGTCGAAGGGCAATTGTTCTATGAACTTGAAGTAACACTTTAGAAAGACTGTTCACCTATCCTTAAGTATCCATAGTGCCTGCTATGTGTCAGTTACTACTCCAGTTGTTGGGGATGAAGTGCTGAATAAAAGCAACATCCATGTCTTTAGGGACCATACATTCTAGTGAAGAGAGACAGTAAATAAGTAATATAAAAATGGAAATGTAATGTAGAGTCAAGTTAAACACCTTAGAGAAAAAAAAAATAGTGCCTTACAAGGAGGGAGAGTGGAAGAGAGTATTTCTGAGCATAAGCCTAGGCTATCAGAAGGAAAAGCATTCCAGGGAGAGAAAAAAACAAGTGCAAAGGCCTTGATGTGAGTTCAGGCCTGGTATGTTCCAGGATAGCAAAGTAGGAGGGTTGGAATAAATTGAGGAAGGTGAAAGAGGCAGATTCTGATATTGGGATCATAGCTGGCACTCATTCCCTACAGGCTGTGTAGCTGTGTAGCTTCTCCAGTAGCTGCTGTGGGACAAATATAGAAAGAAATCCATGTCACCATACTCTCAAGTCAGTGCTCCCTCCATTGCCACCTCAAGAACCAAAATGAAGGTTGGCTTTCTGTCTTATGTCACATGTATAGTGGTACCTTGGCTTATGAACAGAACTTCTTTTATGATTTGGGTGGAGATAGCTGTGCTTATGTTTGTGTGGGGAAGTGGCCAAGGAGCAGATACATCTTCAAAGGCACATCCTAGTGACCTAGGGCCAACTGTTCCCCAACTCTTAATAGCCTTTACAGCTATGAACTTAGGAAAGACTCAACTAATCAATGAGGTTAGGGGGTCTTATAAAGGGAATTTTCTGGGGGAAGACTTCATATTTTAACCATAGTAGTATCATTATATAAAATTATCTCAAAACTGAGTAGATGAAAGAAACAGTAATCATTTCATGTTCTCATAGTTTCTGTGGATCCAATCAATGTGGACAGGACCTAGAGAGAGTCACAGTTTGCTTCCAACCTTGGTTGGAAACTTTGAAACCTAAGAACTGAGTCATCTGACGCTGGCTCTTTCCTGGGGGCTGTTGTTCCTGTCTCCACGGATGCCTGTGTGGACTCTCTTCATGAGTTGATTTGGTCTTCCTCATGTGGGGTGTGGCTTCTCAAAGTGAACTTCTGAAGAAATAGATGAACAGGTGGAAACTGGATCCTTGTATTGAGCCCACCTTGGAGAAGTCATAGTGCATCATCTGTACTACATCCTGGTCAGAACAGTCATCAGTCCTCCTCAGATTCTAGGGGAGGATGCTCCTCTGGGAGGAACACTAGCCGCAGTGTTAGGAGGGCAAGGGGAATGGGATACATAGGCTTTTTTCAGTGATTTCTGGAAAATGTCGTCTGCCATGCTGTTTTAGTCATCTTGGGCTACTATAGGAAAATACTAAAAACTGTAAGCATTATAAACCACACATGTTTATTTCTCATAGCTGTGTAGGCTAGAGAATACAGGAGTAACATGGACAGCAGATTCAGTGACTGACAAGGTCTGCTTCCTGGATCCCAGTCTTCTTTCTGTGTCATAGTTTGGCACAAATGGTGAGAATTGTGGGCTGTCTTCTGTAAGGTCCTTAATCCACATTCCTGAAGGGTGAGGTCTCATGACAGTCATTTGGTAAAGGCCTCACCTGCTAATGCCATCACACTGAAGGTTAAGATTTCAAAATATACATTTGAGGGAGGAGAGGGAGACAAACACTCAGATATAGGTGAGATTCAAGGTCTGATTAATCCTGAGGCAAACCCTGATGTGCATCTGGGAACCTGAGAAACCAACCATGTGCTTCCAAAAAGCAGCAGTGGCACAGGCACAGGAATGATATTTGTATTCTAAAAGAAATATGTAAGAAATAAGAAAGAGGTAATGAATTCCAAGTTAAAGCCAGACTAAAAGACAAACTCCGTGAACTCTTAAGGCTTGAGACAAACGTTTGGTTGAATATTCTACCTTTCTGCCCACTGGGCAGTGGTCCAGTCCCTGAAGTGTTGCTTGAAAGGGGTTGTGCACCATGGCTTTCATTGATACTTGCCCAGAATTCTGTGTGCAGACCATCTGGTTATAGAAATCAAGGTGATAGTCCCCATTTTTTGAGACTGAGGAATTTCCTTCAGGGTTATTCTTCCTTTGTCCAAAAGGATAGCACCTGACTTCAACTGAGATGCCTGCTGAGGCCTGTGGATTGTGTCCATATGAATTTCCTTATAAAAATAATTGCTTGAGTATACCGTTAGGATTGTCTTGTGATCATGTCCTTTCACTTTCTGAGATACAGATAGGCTTAGAACTCCTCAGATCTTAAGATCTAGCTATCTGGCCTTACATTTTGGTCTGTAAGTCATTTTTTGTCTCTCCCATTTTACTATATATAGTTAAGAGGAGCCAAATCATAACTTCAGCACTTTGTTTAGAATCATTTCACCCAAATATCTAACTCCAACACTCACAAGTTGTATTTTTCACCAGACATTGCAAAGCATGAATGTGACTGAGCTGAGTTCTTTGCCACTTTATAGCAAGGACTGTATCTTCTCCTTGTCCCATAACATCTTCCTCATTGTGGTGTTAGACCTCTTCAGAGTGACATTAACCATGCATATTTTTGCTACTATACCCATTGTGATTTCTGAGGTGGATACTTTCTCTATGACTCTCTTCTTTCTTAGTTGTTACTAGAATCACCTTTAGTGGATTATTCCTAGCAATGCAGGCTTTTTCAAGCGCCCACTTTTTTTTGTATTTAGGACAGGGCCTACAGGGTCACTATGTAGATTGGACTTGTAGTGATCCTTACTGTTTCTCAGCTATCCAAGTGCTGGGGTCACAGGCATGTGCCACTATGCCCAGTCTCAACTGCTGCCTCGTTGAGCCCCAGGGGTGGGGCCAGCAGTGCAGACTAACATAAACAAGAGAAAATTATTTAATATGGTGGCTGGGGATTTCAAGGTTCAGGGGCCAGAAGATTTGATAGCTAGTGAGGCGTCATGTTCTGGTTCACCGATGGTGCCATTGCGCTGTGGGCTTGCATGGCGGAAGGGGCACAGGAGCTCTCCAAGGTCTCTTTTTATTTTGCTTAACATGTGCTAACTGTGCATATTAGTGGGAGTTCAGGGTGATATACCAATACATAGATACAATACACACTGATCACATCCAGCCTCTCTTCATCTATCCTCCCACCTTTGACAAGCTCTGGTGGTCGCTATTCTATATTCCTTTAAGTTTTTAAATTTAAGCATAAGAGAGTGAACATACAGTACTTGTCTTTATGTCTGGCTTATTAATTCAGAGTCTTTAGGTCCATCTATTTTGCTGTAAGCAATGGCTTCGCTTCCTCCTCCTCCTCCTCCTCCTCTTCCTCTTCCTCTTCCTCTTCCTCTTCCTCTTCCTCTTTTTCTTCTTCTTCATCTTC
>PVJA010030338.1:0-25842 GCA_004027025.1 Myocastor coypus | reverse complement strand
CCAAACATAATTTTAGTGTTACATTGTGCTATAATCAATATGCTGAACCTTTTGAAGGTTCTTGAGACCAATATCTGATTCATCCTGTGTACATAAGTGTATGGTTTTGCTATTGAAGTTTTCTGCTTTGTCTGCTTCCAGTCACTTCGTTGTTTAATCCATAACACATTTTTCAGCTGTGTTATGCCCTTAAGTTCTTGTTTTCTTCTTTAAAGTTCTTATATTAGGGAGACTATACGATATTTACACATATAGGTCTGATTTATTTCACTAATGAGTATATGTTCAATATACATCCATTTATATATGAAGTCTTCAATCTTATCATTCTTTATGGATGAGTAGTATTCCATTGTATAAAAATACCACATTTTTTTGAACCATTCTTCAAATGATGGACATTTTGGTTGTTTCCAAGATTTGGCTATTACAAATTGGGCTGCTATAAACATAGGTGCACAGATATCGCTATGGCATGAAGTTTTCAGTACTTCTGGGAAAATTCCCAGTAGGCGGACAGCTGGATTGAACGGAACTTCCAATTCTAGTTTTTTAAGGATCCTCCACACTGCTTTCCATAATGGTTGCACCAATCTGCATTCCCAGCAGCAGTGGAGAAGGGTTCCTTTTTCCCCACAGCTTCTCCAGCATTTGTTGAACAGCACAATTCTTAACAGCTGTATCTTGAAAGCAACTCAGAATTCCATCAAGAAATACATGAGGAAAGTGTGGTATTTATACACACCAGAGCACTACCCTTTCACAAAAAGGATAAACATGAGCTATTTGTAGGAAAATACGTGTGCCCCCTCCCGCCATCACCAAGTTTTGGCTGAGGTTCAGCTTCCATGCACACCTTTAATGAGAGTCTTGATGAAACCTACAGTTACCACCATTGTGAGAGACTTTCTGAGCTTCCACCTGCCTCCACCTTCGTTGGAACCTCCTAGAGCAGTGGCTCACCAACCCTAACTGAGGTGGAAGCCGTATATAATCCCAGATATAGGGAGCTCTTGTAAGGCTGCCACACTCTCCAACTGTTTAGGGAGCCTTGTACACCTGTACACCATACCATACTGTCAATACTGAGGTGGGGTGAAGGTTAGAAACTAAAAAAATGTCAACATGAAGGAGAAAAAGGCAATTTTAGACCTCCAGATCACTCAGAACAAATCTAGGAGACAAAGTTATACAAGAACGTGGAAGTCACACATCTGAAATTTTTGAAGCAAAATTGAAGTAAAAAATAAAATAAAACTCCACAGAGAAAAATCAGACCAGAAATAATCTCTCTGATTAAAAGATAAATGACAACAATCATGAAACAATTGAACAGTACATCTAAAAAAAGACATAGATAAAAAAAATAGATGAGAATAGAAAAATGATGGAAACACTGAGTGAACAATACAAGAAGGAACTGGAATACATGAAACACATTCAAATAAATATCTAGGAGATTAAAATTTCCATTGAAAGGTGGGAAACCTGACTGAAAGAAACTAAAGATACACTTTCAGATTTTGAAGACAGCACCGCAGCTAGTGAACACCAATAAAAAGTTCTTAAAATAACATGTATCCTGAAAATAAAAATGCAAAGATTCAAGATGGCCCAAAGAAAAATATTATCAGACGAATAGGTATCAAAGAAATAGGAGAAGTCAACACAAATGACATAAAAAGAATATTTGCAGAAGTAGTAGCAAAAAATTTCTTAAGCATGAGGAAAGAATTTAACATGCACTTAAGTGAGACATATAGAATTCCCATTAGCCATGATAAAAATAAGTTTACAGCCAGATTCTTAATGATTAAGATTCCAGAAATTCAACAACAGAATTTCTAATAAAAGTTGTGTGAACAAAGAATCAGATCACCTGTAATGATAAGCCCATAAAAATCATGGCAGATTTTTCAACATAAACCATCAAATCCAGCAGAGCTTGGAGCGAACTATTTCACATCTTAAAAGGAAATATTTTCTAATCCAGACTAATGTACCCTGGAAAACTCACTTTCAAATTAATAGAGAAATAAGATACTTCCTTCACAAAGAACAACTGAAGAAATTCATAACCACCAAACCAACCCTACAAAGAGTAGAGACTAATATCCTAGAAAGAAACAAAAGCAACCACAACTTTAAGAACAATAGAAAGAAAACACCAAGCAGAGCAAGCAATTAAACAGAGACAAAAAGTAGGGAATCTGCCCTATGACAATAACATGACAAAACCAATACATATTAGTTATAACTTTTGATGTAAATGGCCTAAATTCACCAATCAAAAGAAGTAGACTGGCAGAGTGGATCCAGAAATAAAATCTACCAATAAGATGTATTCAAGAAACACAATGAATGTAAAGGAAAATAATAAACTGAAAGCCAAAGTTTGAAAATGATGCTTCATACAAGCAGAACTCAGAAAAAAGCAGGGGGAAATATTCTGGTTGCTAACAATTTCAGCATCAAACCATTAAAAGAAATAAATAATGACACAACATACTAGTTAGGAGAAAACTAGTAGGGGGGAGTGATAACAATCATAAATATATATGTATCCAATGTAGGAGAATCCAAATATATGAGAAATTTCATCAGATAAGAAAAATCACATGAGCAATAACACAATTGTAGTGGGAGACCTTACCAACCCGTTTACAAAAAAATTAATTTTTACTCACAAAAAACAGCAAAGAAATAACAGAATTAACTCAAAATTGCCAGAACAATTGACTTAAGAGACCTTTATAAGGAGATGCTCTCAGCAATGTCAAAATGCATATTCTTCACTGCTGAACATAAGACATTCTTCAAAACAGAATACATACTGGAATATAAGGCATGGTTAAGTAAATGCAAAGGAGTTTAAATTATCCTATGTGCCATAGTTGACCATAGTGCAACGAATCTGGAAATTATTGACAAACGAAGCAGCAAAATCTCCATAAATACATTGAAATTAAAAAACATTCTTGAACAATCAGTGTGTTGCAGACGAAATTAAAGAACAAATTAAATCACATCTACAAACAAGCAAAAATGCAAGTGCAGCTTACCAGAACCTCTGGGATGCAAAGAAAGCTGTCTTGAGGAAAATTTATAGTGATAAAGTCTTACTCCAGCAAAATGAAACAAATCCAAATAATCATATGCCACATTCAAGCTTATAGAAAAAGAACTACAAATCAACCTCAAAGTCCAAAGATCAACAGAAAAAAAAAATAATAAATTCAGTGGAGACAAAGATAAAATGCAAACAATTAATTAATTGATGAGTTGCTTCCTTGAGAAAACATAAAATTGATAGACCCATAGCTAACCTTTCTTAAAGAAAAAGAAATAAAAATCAAATTTATGAAAAAAGCAGTGAAAAGGGTGAGATCACTACATATCCCATAGAAATTCAGAGGATTATTAATATTTATTTCAAAATCTTTACTGTCACAGGATGTAAAATACAGAAGACATGGATAGATTTCTAGATACATATGAATTTCCAAAGTTGAATCAATAAGACATATAAAATGAGTAATCTAACATCAGTGAATGAAATTGAAAATTACCAACAAAAATCTCAGATCTTGATACTGAAAGTTGAATTCTAAAAGAAATTGAAGTAAAAAATAAAATAAAACTCCACAGAGAAAAATGGGATTTAATGCTAACTCCTCTGAAACTCTTCAATGAATTTTAAAGGCAAGCAAATTATCCTGAAATCATCCCCAGGGGCAAGCATTACTCTGATACTAAAACAAGAAAAATGCCCAACCAAAAAAGAGAATTACAGTCCAATCTCCTTAATAAGGATGAATGCCAAAATCCTCAATAAAATGCTAGCAAAAAGAATGTAATAAATCACCAAGAATATTACACATCATGGATGAGTGGGATTCAAGCCAATAATGTAAAGATGGTTCAGTTCAATATACACAATTTCATAAATGTAATACACACCACATCAACAGACCCAAGGACAAAATCACATTATCACCTCAGTAGATGTATAAAAACCTTTTGACAAAGTTCAACAATCACTCAGGATAAAAGTCCTACATAAAATCTAAATAGATGGTATATGTTTCAACCTAATCAAAGCTATCTATGACCAACCGGCAGGCAACATCATACTAAATGGACAAAAACTGAAGACCTTCACTTTAACATAAGGAACGAGACAAGGATATCCACTGCTGCCACTCCTATTCAATATAGTTCTAGAAACATTAGTGAGAACAAGTAGACAAGAGAGAGAAATGAAAGAAATATTATTTGGAAAGGAAAAATTGGTATCATTATTTAAACATGATATGATAATCTACATTGATGACCCTAAAACCTCCACCAAGAGACTTGTAGATTTAATAAACAAATGCATTACTGTAGCAAGATGCAGGGTCATATTTAAAAATCAATAGCAGTTTTGTACACAAAAATGAATGCACTGAGAGAGAAATTAATGAAACTGCATATTTCACAATAACACCCCCAAAATAAAATGCTTAGGAATCAATCACAGAAAGGAAGTAAGGGACTTATACAGTGAAATTTATAGTACTCTGAATAGGATTTCAGAAAATAGAACTACATTCCTTGCTCTGGATAGGAAGAACTAAAATTGTAAAAATGCCCATATTCCCAAAATTGTACAGATTCAATGCAATCCTCATTAAAAGACCATTAGTATATGTCATGAATCAAGAGAAAACTTTTTGATAATTCACCAGGAACGAGAAGAGACTTAGTATAACAAAATCAGTTCTGCAAAAGAAGGAATGACAGAAGGCATCATAATCCTTGACTTTAAATTATACTTTAAACCTACTGTCATAAAATCAGCATGGAAATCACAAAAACAAAACAGAGCTGAGAGTCACTTGAACAGATTAGAAGATGCAAAGACAACTACAAACACAATAAGCCACCTTATTTTTAACAAAGAGGCCAAATATGTTCACTGGGAGAATAACCTCTTTTAAAATTATGTAATGTATTTAGTAGAAAGTCTACAGCGTCTCACTACACAGATCAGACTCATAGTGATCTTTCTGTTTTCAGCCTCCCAAACACTGGGATTATAGGCATGCACAACTGCACCCAGTCTAAAATAGCATCTTTAATTAAGGGTTCTGGAAAAAATAGCTTTCCTAATATCGAAAGATAAAATTAGACCCATAGCTATCACTGTGTACTAAAGTAAAGTCAAAATTGGAAAAATATTTTAATACTACAATAGAAATATTAAATCTATGGGAGTACAAACATGGAAAACATAGGGACAGGTAGGGAGTTCATGAAAAAAAGCAAACTACTTGAGAAATATTTTCAAGAGTCAATAACTGGGATATCATCCTTTTGAAAAATTAGTGTACATCAAAAGAAATCCCCAACAGAGTAAAAAGAAAACTTGCAATCTAGGAAAAAAATTACAGATGATTTCTCCTCTGACAAAAGTCTTCTCTCTAGAGCATGTAAAAGACTTTAAAAATCAGGTCCTCAAAAATCAAAGACCCAATTGAAAAATGGGCATCTGAGATGAATGGTGTCTTAGTTACTTTTTACTTGTTGCTGGACAAATATCCGACACTCAAAATGATGGAAGGAAAGGTTTATTAGCTCACAGTTACTGGAGGTTTCAGTCCATATTCGGCTGGCCCAAG
The DNA here is from genome assembly GCA_004027025.1 of Myocastor coypus. NCBI lineage: Eukaryota > Metazoa > Chordata > Mammalia > Rodentia > Myocastoridae > Myocastor > Myocastor coypus. The sequence goes on along the minus strand of PVJA010030338.1, from coordinate 20,179 downwards.
GCTGAGTGGAGCAGGACAGAGAGCATCCAGTTCATGGCAGTGGAACAGCAACAACAACAGTGACAGAGGCAGCCAACCAAACACGGCAACAGGGCAACACAGCTCTAGTCTGTCTCTCTGTGTCTCTTTAAATTACGTCAGGCTCTCCGCCTTAGCCTATTGCCTCAGGCCACACCCATAAGTCTCAGCAGTACTCAGACCATAATCCCAACAGTAGTAAAACATGTAATCCCATCATTCAAGTCTCAAACTCTAAAAGTCCCCGCCCATGATTGCATGAGGCATAAACCATAACAAATAGAAAGCAGATGCAAATAAATACATGAAAGAATGTTCAACATCATTTATCACTCAAGGAATTCTCTGTAGAATAACACTGAGATTCCATTTCGTCTGCAAAGGGAAAAAGTCCAAACACAATGCATGAAGTGAAGATAAGGAGTGTGAGACCCGCTTTCTAACTTATGATAGTGCTACAGAGATGTGTGTTGGAGATCCAAAGATTACAAAGCACTCGTTTCAGGTGAGACTGAGCATCTATCACTCTTGGTTTTGGGAGGAAGGGTGCTTTGGACAGATCTAGGAGCAGGAGATTGAAGGAGCAGGACTTCTTCACCAGGTAGCATGTGCTAATTCTCCCTGAGAAGAAAAAAAGGGACTAGCTTAAGCAACTAAGTCAGGATTCTAGCACTTCACCAAAGATTATCTGGTGAAGAGTACCCCTATGGAAGCATGAGTTTGCTGCACACTGCCAGAGCTCACATCACAGGCATTAGAACCCATCTCCCAGGTGGGCAGTAATTATAGCCAATTGGTTCTCAAAGCCTCCTGACACTCTTGGCCAATGGGCTCATCTTCCCTGATCCGTTTCTGGCCCACTCATCTGCCTCTATATGCTTAAACAGTAGCCTGAAACCAATGGTCCCACAAGACTATACAGGGATGAGGTTCCAGGACCTGGAAGCAGAACAAAGGCTGGCTGAGAGTAAGGGAAAACAGTCAGAGCTTTGCTACTGAGAACCACAGGGCCTGTCCCTTTCCTCTTATCTCTCCCCAGCAAGCTGTGAGTAGTACTTCAAGAGGGGTATATCAGAGGGGACAAATGCAGGAGGCTCACTGTATCATGAACACTCACTCTCTATTTACAGAGTGACTCTGGAGGCACCCTCATGTGTAATCATGTGGCACAGGGCATTGTCTCCTATGGAAACAAAAATGTGAAGCCTCCGGATGTCTACACCAAGCTCTCATCCTATTTGGACTGGATAAAGAAAACCATGGAACTCCACTGACAGCTTGGGAGGGCGCAAGCTAAGACCACCTGTGAGCAAGCATCTTTCCTGGAGCTGAGCGCAGAATTGCCCTACAGCAGATGCCAGCACCAAGATACCTATCTCAGTAGGAAGGCTGCTTTCTGGTTGCTCATTTACATGAACAGCTTAGCATGGAGGCCAACTCTGTGCCAAGCAGGATAGTGACACAGTTCAGCTGATTTCTGCCTCTATCCTTCCTCCTCCCCTCAGCACCTTCAAACTTCCCACTCATGGCTGTTAAACAGTTTGCTCTAAATTCCTTGAGTCTCCGCACTGGCTCCCCTTTTAGAAATATAGAAGCTGACTTCCGCTGGTCCCAATCCCCTCAGGCCCGCAAGCCCACTGGGTAAGGCTCCTCACCCCTCCTCCCCGCTATCCCTTTTTTTTTTTTCAACCCCTCCTGCCCACGCTCCAGTACCGAACCCGTCATACATATCATTTGACAACCCATCTGGTCCACAAACCGACCAGGACTCCTCAATTCCAGACCTCCACCTCCACCCACAGACCAGAACCACGGGGCTTCAAAGCAACCAGAAGCCCAAGCTCTGACACATAGCCAGGAATTTCTGGAGGGGAACCAACTTGGGGCATCCACACCAAACGCCCATAGACGCTAACAGCATAACGTTACCAAAGGGCAGAAATCGCTTCCATACAAAATGATAACAACAAGGCGTAAGAGGCAATCTCAGGACCCGGGCCCACCCAAATCAAATACAGCAGACACTACCATGGAAGAAAATGGGAATCATGCAGAGGAAACCTCTGAATTGGTAGCATCTGAGGCAGACAGACAAGTGCAGAAACTTATACAGCAACTGAAATCAGAGATAACATCTGAAGGTAAAAAAAAAAATACATGAAGTAGAAAAACGACTGGAGAAATATGGAGAGGAAATCAGAGCAGAAATAATATCTGAAGTTAAGAAAGAAATGTCTAAATCAATAGCATCCCAAATAGGGGAACAACTATAGAAAGGTAGAGAGGAGAACAGCACAGAAATAATCTCTGAATTAGAGAGAGAAAGGATAACCATAATGAGAGACTTCAATACTACTAAAGAAGACATCAATAACAGATAAGAGGAGAATAGAAAAATGATGGACTCCCATAGTGAGAGATATAGGAAAGAAATAGCATGAAACAGTTTCAAAGAGATATACAAGAAAATAAAATATCGATCACAAGTCGGAAGAGCCATATAAACGAAAGTTAACATAGAGTCTCAGATCTGGAAGACACAGTTGCAGCCAGTGAAAGAGTAAGAAAGGATCTTTTAAAAACAACCAGAATGTAGGAAAAAATAATTCATCATTTGCAAGACGATGCAAAAGTGAACAATGTGAGATTAACGGGAATCAATGAGAAAGAAGGAGTCAATACAAATGATATAAAAAGGATATGGGCAGAAGTAATAGCAGAAAACTTCCCAAATTTGAGAAAACAATCAGACATTCAGATAACTGAAGCCTACAGAACCCAAAATAACACCAACCCAACTAAAAACACGCCAAGACATATAATAGTCAAGATACCAGAAATCCAGCTGAAGAATAATATACTAAAGGCTGCTAGAGAAAAGAAACAGATCACATTTAAAGGAAAACCCATCAGAATAACAGCAGATTTCTCTTCACAAACCATGAAGTCAAGAAGAGCATGGAGCAGAGTGCTTCAAGCCCTCCATGAAAACAATTTTCAGCCCAGACTATTGTACCCGGCAAAACCCTCCTTCAAGTATGAGGGAGAAGTGAAATATTTCCATAACAAAGAACAACTAAAAAATTTCATGACATCAAAGCCAGTGCTACATAATATTCTGACAAATATTTTAGAAAGGGACCAAAATGACCCAAATCCAACAAATGAGAACAGAAAGATCCCACCAAATAGAGTAACCAACTAAAAATAGGAGGAAAAATTAGTAAACACTAGCAAATAAGAGTCATGTCAGCCATAAGTCAATACATTTCAATTGTACCATCAATGTAAATGGACTCAATTCTCCAATTAAAAGAAGTAGACTTGCAGAGTGGATAAGGAAACAGAGCCCAACAATATGCTGTATACAAGAAACACATTTAACTCAAACAGAAACTCAGAGGTTTAAAGTTAAAGGTTGGAAAATAATACTGCATGCTCCAGCACCTAAAAAAAAAAAAAAAAACCAGGGGTAGCAATCCTGTTTGCAGACACTCTAAACTTCAAGATTGATCCAACGAAATAGAGAAGGCCACTACATACTGGTTAGGGGGAAAATTCATGATGAAGAGTAATACTCATAAGTATGTACACACCCAACATGGGAGCAGCAAGCTATATAAAACAAACCTTTATGGACAAGAAAAATCTCATATCCAATACCACAATCTTAACAGCAGACCTCAAAACTCCCTTATCTGGAAAAGATAGGTCAAGCAGACAAAAAATTACCAAACAAGTGGCAGAACTGAATCACAACTTGGAACAACTGGACTTAGAGGACATACACAGAGTGCTCGACACAACCACTTCAAAATCCATATTCTTCTCAGTTGCACATGGGACATTTTCTAAAATAGATAACATATTAGTCCATAGATCATGCTTAAGTACATGCAAAACAGAAATTATCCCATGCATATTATCTGACCACAGTGCAATCAAATTGGAATCAAATGTCAAAAGAAACCATAGGAATTCCAGGAGTACATGGAAATTAAAGAGCACTGTTCTCAACAACCAGTGGGTTACAGATGAAATTAAAGAAGAAATAAAACAGTATCTACAATTTAATGAAAATTCAAACACAACCTACCAGAATTTGTGGGATGCAATGAAAGCAGTTCTCAGAGGGAAATTTATAGCTCTGAACTCACACATTAAGAAAATAGAATGGGAACAAATAAACAATCTTACACAACACTTAAACCAACTAGAAATGGAAGAACAAACGAAATCCAAAGCCCAAAGGTGGGAGAAAATTATAAAGATCAGAGAAGAAATAAATTCAATTGAGACAAAGAAAACAATACAGAGAATTAATGAATCAAAAAGCTGATTCTTAGAAAGATTAAATAAGATTGATAAGCCCCTACCTAACCTCTTCAAAAAGAGGAAAGAAAGGACTCAAACTCAAGCAATAAAGAATGAAAAGGGTGAAATTACTACAGACCCAGAAGAGATACAGAGGATTATAAATAGCTACTTTGAGAAGCTTTACTCTCATGAAATTGAAGTCATAGATGAAATAGAAAGATTCCTAGAAAAGTACAAATTACCAAAACTCACTCAAAAAGATGTTAGAATTCTCAATAACCCAATAACAGCCAATGAAATACAGAATGTAATAAAAAGCCTACCGACAAAGAAAAGTCCAGGACTCGATGGATTCACCTCTGTATTCTACAAGAAATTTAAAGAAGACATAACCTCAATACTCTTCACACTCTTCAATGAAATTGAAAAAGAAGCAATCCTTCCAAAATCATTCCTAGAGGCAAGTATTACACTGACACCAAGACCAAAAAGAGATGTAACTAAAAAAGAAAACTACAGACCAATTTCTCACATGAACTTAGATGCAAAAATTCTCAATAAATCCTTGCCACTAGAATACAACAAATCATTAAGAAGATTATACATCACGACCAGGGAGGATACATTCCAGGGATGCAAGGATGGTTCAATATATGCAAATCTATAAATGCAATCCACTATATCAATAGAGCCAAGACCAAAAATCACATGATTCATCTCAATTGATACCAAAAGGGCCTTTGACAAATTGCAACACTCATTCATGTTCAACGTCCTACAGAAAATTGTAACAGAGGGCCTCTACCTCCACCTGATAAAAGCCATCTGTAACAATCCAACAGCTAGCATAATTCTAAATGGGCAACAACTGAAGTCTTTCACTTTCAAATCTGATAAAAGACAAGGATGCCCCCTATCGCCATTTCTATTCCATATAGTTCTGGAGTCATTAGCTATAGCCATTAGACAAGAAAGAGAAATAAAAGAAATAAGAATAGGTAAAGAAGAAGTAAAACATTCATTATTTGCAGATGACATGATAATCTACTTAGAAGACCCAAAGAACTCCACCAAAAAACTCCTGGAGTTAATACACAAATTCAGTAGCATAGCAGGTTACAAAGTCAACACATAAAAGTCAGTGGCACTGCTCTACACAGATAACAAACACACTGAGAGAGAAATTAGAGAAACAGTACCTTTTAGGATAGCACCGAAGAAAATGAAATACTTAGGAATCAACCTAAGGAAGTAAAAGACCTTTTAATGAAAAGTATAGTACTCTGAAAAAGAGATCTTAGAAGATCTCAGAAAATGGCAAGATATTCCCTGCTCCTGAATAGGAAGAACCAACATTGTGAACATGGCCATACTCCCTAAATTGTTTTACACATTTAATGCAATTCCTATCCAAATACTACCAACATACCTCACAGATCTGGAGAAATCATTCCTAAAATATATTTGGAACCAAAAAAGACCCAGAATTGCAAACACAGTTCTGGTCAACAAAGGTATGGCAGGGGTCATTGAAATTCCTGACCTAAAGTTATACTACAAAGCTACAGTAATAAAATCAGCATGGTATTGGCAAAAGAATAGACCTGATGATCAATGGAATAGATTAGAAGATGCAGAAGCAAATACAAACACACTCAGCCACCTTATTTTTGACAAAGGGGCCAAACATGTTTACTGGAAGAAAGACAGCCTCTTTAACAAATGGTGCTGGACAAACTGGCTCTCTACATGCCAAAAACTAAAACTTGACCCTACTCTATCACCATGCACTAAAGTAAAGTCGAAATGAATTAAAGATCTAAATATTTTTTGTCTTTTTTTTGGGGGGGGGCGACATGGTCTCACTATGCATTTCTGGCTGGCTTTGAGCTCACTTTTGTAGCCCAGGCTTATCTCAAACTCGCACCGATCCTCCTGCCTCAGCCTCCCGAATGTTGGAATTGTAGGCTTGCGCCACCATGCCCGGCAAACAGCTAAATACTAAAAGAGAAACATTAAATCTCCTGGAAGAGAAAGTGGGAGGAAATCTTGAAGACATCGGAGTAGGCAAAATGTTTATGGACAGAAATCAAATTGCACGTTTAACACTTGAAAGCATCAACAAATGGAACCTGCTCCAGCTAAGAAGTTTCTGCATGTCAAAGGAAATCACTAACAGAGTGAAAAGTCAACCCACAAATTTCAAAAAGATTTTAACTACTAAGTATTTTGACAAAGGTCTCCTATCTAGAATCTAGAAAGAACTAAAAGCCGTTAGGGTTCCAAAATTCGAAGACCCGATCCAGAAATGGGCATCTGAGATGAACACACATTTCTCAGAGAAAGAAATATAGCAAGCCTACAAATATATGAAGAAATGCTCTACATCTCTAGCCACTTGTGAAATGCAAATCAAAACAACACATAGATACCATCTTACCCCAGAAAGAATGGCTATCATACAGAAATCAACCAGCAAAAAATGCTAGAGAGGCTGTGGGGAAAAGAGAACTCTTGTCCACTGCTGTTGGGAATGCAGATTGGTGCAACCATTATGGAAAGCAGTGTGGAGGATCCTTACAAAACTAGAATTGGAAGTTCCGTTCAATCCAGCTATCCCCCTACTGGGAATTTTCCCAGAAGAACTGAAAACATCATAGTATAGTTATATCTGTGCACCTATGTTTACAGCAGCCCAACTTGTAATAGTCAAATCTTAGAAACAACCAAAATGCCCATCATTTGAAGAATGGTTAAAAAAAATGTGGTATTTCTATATAATGGAATGTTACTCAGCTATAAAGAATGATAAGATTGAAGACTTCATATATAAATTGATGTATATTGAACATGTACTCATTAGTGAAATAAACCAGACCTACATATGTAAATATTGTACAGTCTCTCTAATATAAGAACTTTGAAAAAGAAAATAAGAACTTAAGGGCATAACACAGCTGAATGTGTTATGGATTAAACAATGGAGTGACTGTAAGCAGATAGAAAAGAAATAATATCAGGAGCAAAACCATGCAATTATAATCACAGCATTAATCAGATATTGGTCTTAAGAACCTTCAAAAGGTTCTTCATATCGATCATAGCACCATGTAACACTAAAACTATGCTTGGAATGCATGTCACTCTTGTCTTTTTGATGTGTACTGCTCCCAGTGTAAACTCAGTTACTGTCATTCTTTCTCTTAAGAGTATTGGTTAAAAGTAAGAGACTAGGCCAAATACCATAGACTTGACAGGCCACAATTTTGTATTTCTTCGAATTTCCAAATATCTGTGTAAAAATTGTATAACTGCGTATATCACATTGCATGGAATGTTATTAGAATATCAATGATGGACAGAAAATACCAATTCCAACCTAAGTCTAAGATGTTTGATATTCAGAAAGCCAGTGATGGTAAGCTCAAGTGCCTATGTTATAGAGCAATAGTATCACAAGGCTTTTCTGCTGGAGGGTTGAGAATGTGTGTTAACAGTCCAAAAATTGGACAAAAAGAAGCGCTATGATGATAGCCAATATTTTGGCTCTAGCCCTTCAAAGTCAGGAAGGACTCAGGATATAAGAGAACCTGTGCTGTAATATCCTATAACTCTTTGTCACTGAGCCACCTGAGCACTTTTCAACCTCTCCCTGCTAATCTCTGCTAGCCTCAAAGCTTTGATTCCCTGGGCACACATGGGCTATACCAGTTTTTATCTTACAAAGTTCCCTGATGTACAAAAGGACTAGAAAATACTCATCTCCATAAATCAGCAAACAAATACTCCCTGAGTGTTTACTAACTGCATAGTCTTAAAGTTCAATAGTAAACAGAATAATAAACCCCAGTGAAACTGGATGTAGTAAAAACTTTACAAATTTAGGCTATCTTCCAGATTGGCACATAAAGCCTAAATCTATGTGGGTAATTTATAGAAACAAAACACGTGGAGACCAGCGAGATAGCTCAGTAGAATGAGTGCAGGGTCCTGAATTCAAGCCCTGGTACCACAAAAACAACCTTTCTTTTCTTCCTACTTGAAGGTTCTACCAATATTATAAACTAACACTCTGGAAAGCCATGATATTAGAAATGAAATCAGGGACTGGGGATATAGTCCTGTACCTAAGCACCTTCCTGACATGTGTAAGGACTGGAGTTTGATCCTTGTAACTACATGCCATGCTGGGCTGGAATCCAGTGCACACACTGCTGGCCACTAAAACCAAGTACAGTGGTGCATTGCTGCAATCCCAGCGCTGAAGTAGCTGACACAAAAGAATCACAAGTCAGAACTTCATAGTGAGACCCTATACCAAATAAATAAAAGATATAAATAAATAAATAAATAAATAAATAAATAAATACATACATACATACATACATACATAAAATAAATAAATAAGACATCATGCTGCTGCAGGTCAGACACTGCTCAGTAATTCTTCTTTCCCTGGGGTGCTGTTCTAACCTCCTTGCCATTTTGGCCATCATGATGTCAAGGCATAAGTTCTGTGCCATAGGCTGATATGGATTCTCTTACCTTTTCCCTATAAGCTGGAGAAAAAAGCCAAGTAGAGTAAATCTGTCCAGCCTCTCAGACTGCGTGAGTACATGACCCAAGATAAATCAGGGGACACATGCTTCATGGCAGGCTGGGCAAGAATGTTCTCATCAAGGCCTAGAGGCAGTACCCTGCAGAGTTGTAGCTGACAGTACAAGATGAACTGAAATGCAGAACATACGTGTGTGTGTGTGTGTGTGTGTGTGCATGAGTGTGTGAATGTGTGTATTCTAATACGGCTGAGATTTGTGTGGGAAGCCCATGTAACACCAACACTGGTTCCAAGGTGAGGATTTCAGTGTCTATAAACACAAAACTCAGGAGAAGAGGAACTTAGCGGGGCTAATAATGCCCAATCTCTAGAATCCACAGTCCATGGCTTGGAAGCCATGGGCTCTGCAGCTATGCAATCTTCACACAATGCCTCGGTAGATAAGAGTAGAAATTGGGAAAGCGTCAGATAACCAAGTATGGCATTATCATGAGAGTGAGCCTAAGGACTGGAAGGAAATTTTCATTCAGGTAAGTTACAGCTGTCAAGCTGGGGTCAGGATAGAGCTTCTGGTCATGGTAGACAGACAGGTCTGCTCTGTCCTGTTCCCTTCTCACAACATCTGACAGGTGTGACCCACTGTGGTTTTTTGGGGAGCACCACCAGAAAAATCCCAACATAGACTTTTCTTCTCAACCAGCAGGGAAACTCTGGGGTTCCAATCATGTGTGACAAAATGATTGAGACATTTTTTCTTATGAAAGAAAAAATGGAAGACCCCAGTAGTCTTTCAATTTCTACTTTACAAAGCTCTGTTAACTTCTGCCCCAGATTAGAAGAGCTATGAGATAATTGTAACAGCAGGCATGTTTTCCCTGCACTTGTGCCTTACCAGCATTTCTGAAACAATCAAAATTGTCTCTTGTGCATGGGCCATGGGAATTGCATTGTGGCAATAAATGGTTTTAAAAAGTGAGTGTGGCTGAAGTCCTATGTGTTCACTGAACCCAGCTGCATGTGAACCTGTACTGATTTCTATTGTGGATGTGGCTTCCTGTTTTCTCCCTTCCTCTTTTCTTCCCTTTTTCTATTTCATGCAATGGAAGGAAACACCAGATGTCATGCATTGCTCAAGCACAACTTATTGTGACGCTCAACTCTCATATATGGACCTAACCCATGTATAGTAGGGAGTCTGCAACACTAGGATCCTCATACAGATAGTACCATATCCTCTTTGATTAATGTTCCAAATATGAAATCTCTGGACTTTAGGAATTTCTTAACATCTCTAACATCTTCATCTTCTTAACATCTTCATCAGCCCCCAAAAACTTGGAAGAGAAAGGAGCAGTGGAAAACGGGTAACTCCAGGTGTCAAGGAGGCCAGGACACTCAGACTCGTGCTTCCCAGGCCTCTCTGCACTGGGGCACGTTTCTCATTGATGCAGTGCTGTCTGCTGATTAGGAAGATTGAAATGGCCCTCAGGTATCCCAAATTTTCTGGTTAAGCAGATTATGGGACCTCAGAAGAAAGGGATACATGAACTATAGTGTGTCTAAGGAGAGTCACCCAGAGAAAAACATTCTCTCAGGCTTTCACAGAAAGCAAACTGGCCAAGCAATGGCCATGACTCACCCCAAAGGCTGACACTAACAACAGTTCTGCAAAGTACTGTATATGGTCCCAAAGTCAATCCTGAGAGGATTTGACCTTGGAAGATACAAAAAATGAATGTATTGTTGTACAGGTCTTGCTTTGACTTGCCCTTGATCACCCAGTGGAAAAGCTTAATTATGAGTCATGAAACGCAGAGCTGGAGTGGCGGGATGAGCTGTAGGAGGCTCGGATCAATAGCCTCCAACGTTGCCAGTTTCACTGGTGGCCCACTGCAATTGTGGAACTTTGGACTGTGTATGCAACTACTTCTGCTTAGTTCAAAGAGAAGAATTTTTTTCTTTTTTTTTTTTTTTTCTCTTCCCTTACCAATATCTATTGGAAAGTGTGTCATGCCCACACCTTGTGCTCTGTAGTACTATTGTGAGGACAATATGCAGTGTGTCAATTGTTGCAAATGTACTATTGGTGTGTTGTCAAACTATCATGTTGATATTTCTTATTAAAATTAATTAAAAGAATAAAAGAAAAATAAGAAATGGCCCTCAGGCCCCCAAGTCCCATTTGCTGCCCTCTTCTGGGCCAGCACTAAGTTCATTCCACCGCCTCTGTTGCTGTCTGGCCTTTCCACACTAGCCCCTGTCTCCACCATAGGGCACTTGGCTACAAGCCCCTTTTTCTTCCAGTTCTTGAGACCTAAGCCCTTTGCTCTCCACTCCCAACACACTTTACCATTCTGTGTGCATTCCACTGTATCACTTGCTGCACCAAGACTTGGAATTCTCTCCCCTTCTACCTGGGCAGGGCTGAATGATTGCCTGGATTGAGCCCAGGATCCCCCAAGGGCTGGGCATCACCTTCCTAACCCTTGCAACCTGGCCTGGACTTGGAATACAGCCTCCCTTTGCTGCCAGGGCTACATGATGGCAACCTGTGGACCTGGGGCTGCTGGGAAGTGAGGAGCACTTAGCCATCTGTCAACAAACACTGATCTATTTGTATCAGACACATAATAGGCACCGGCCTCACCTTTCAGTAGCTCTCACGAATGAAAGATTTCTAAGTATCTCTGGATTCTCTTCTTCCATTAAGCAGCTCAATTTAACCCAGAAAGAGTTATATCTGCAATCCAATAGAAATCTTATTTGAAAAAACAATCAAACAAACAAACATTCTTTGTCTTGGTTGTGCATAACACTTTCACATGCTTGATTTATTTGGCTCCTGATGAGCAGTGCATGACATTTGAAGAGAGATTGTGATTCTGATGTCCTGAGATAGTCCATTGGGGCCTCAGACATCTGAGTCCAGAAGTGCTGGAGGGAACAGGAGGCAGCCCAGCCAAGCTGAATTTAAACTTAGAAAGCTCCAGAATGCTACTGTTCAGATGTGAGACAGCTGTGACATAATGTGACACTTAGGATCCCATATGTCCAAAAGCACTACCACTGAGTAGTATGTGACACCACACAATAAACACACAATAGCTATGCTTTATCAAGTGAATCTATCATCAAGAAGACTGTCTGAATAGGACTGTAATATATCACAAAATAATAGAAACACTTTCTAAATAAGATTGCACCAATTTAAATACTTTTGCATAACGGAAAATAATAATGAAAAAGTAAGAGTCCACTAAATCTTGGAAAGAAGTCTTCACCAACTACTCTTCTGAGATAGTGTCAATATTCAAATATATAAAAACTCTAAAACTTAATAGCAAAGAATATAGAGTGGGTGTACTGGAGAACTGTTGTAACCCCAGCACTCAAGCGGCTGAGCAAGAAGGATCATTGCAACTGAATGGAAAGTCTGGAGTACATGGGGAATTTAAAGCTAGCCTGAGCTACATAGAAACACCCACACTCAAATAAAATGAAAAGGTTCATAAGTGGAAAGAGAATTCAACAGACATTTCTCCAAAAAAGCACAAGTGAGCAACAAGTATATAAATTTTTTTCCACATCTTTATCCATAAAGGACTAGAACTAAAAGTTAATTAAGATTTCATTGGGAGAAGGCAGGCTGAGGACTGGAAAAGCTTAGGGTGCTATTGAGCCCTGCCCCTAACAACCCCACCATTGCAGGAGCCTTCCTGAGCTACATTCACCCCTCTGCCATTTTATAAGCATTGATGATCCCTACTCTGTATCTCCACCATCACAAAAGACTTGCAGAGCTTTGGTCTGCAACTCTACCATTACAGAAGAGGCATAAAAAAGTAAAGCCAGATTAGTATGCTGTACTGGAAAAGGCTCAAGTCAACAGCTTCTGACATTGCTAGTTCTATCAATAATCCACTAGTATTATGGAAGAATGGACTATGAATATAACTACTTTCTCTTAGTTCAATAAGAAGAAATATTTGTACCAATACTGTTTAGAAAAGTTATCAGGTCTGCATGTTGCACTCTGAACAACTACTACGAAGACAACAATATGGATTGTATTAATTGTTGTGGCTGTCCTATTAACATGTTTTGAAACTATCTCTTTGCTATTTCTTTTTTTTTTTTTTTTTTTTCTTTTTGAGACAGGGTCTCACTGCGCAGCTCAGGCTGACCTTGGGCTCACTTCTGTGGCCCAGGCTGGTCTCGAACTCGCACCAATCCTCCTGCCTCAGCCTCCCGAGTGCTGGGATTACAGGTGTGAGCCACCACGCCCGCCTCTCTTTGCTATTTCTTATTACAAGTAATATAAAATTGAAAAAATAAGAAGAATCACAGAAGACCTCTCAACATAGACGCTCATATCAAAAAGTGCTTGGAATGAGGCATTTCAAGATCAACAAAAAACAACCTTCAACCAAGGTTGATACATCCCATAAAATCAATGGAGTGATAAAATACTTCTATGACAAGGAACAACTGAAGGAATTCATGACTAACAAATCATCTCTTCACAATACTCTGAAGAACATTAGAAAGAGAAAACAAGGACCGCAAATGCAAAAAGCCCAATAGAGAGAAGCCACCAGGTAAGACAGTACAAATCACTTACAACCAACAATATCTCCATAGTCTTAATCCGTCAACCGAAACAAACAGACTGCATTAAATCACTGTGGCTTTGTAGTGTAATTTTAGGTCAGGAATTTTAATACCTCCTGCCTTATCTTTGCTGCCCAGGATTGTCTTTGCTAATCTAGTTCTTTTCTGGTTCCAAATAAATTTTAGGAATGAATTCTCCAGGTCTGTGAAGTATGTTGATAGTATTTTGATAAGGATTGCATTAAATCTGTATAACAATTTAGGAAGTATGACCATCTTCACAACGTTGGTTCTTCTTATCCAGGAGTATGGAATATCTTTTTCTGAAATCCTGTAGGATCGCTTTTTTCAAACTACTGCTGATTTCATTGAAAAGATCTTTTACTTCTTTAGTTAGTATTTCATTTTCCACGGTGATATTGTAAAAGCTATTGATTCTCTAATTTCCCTCTCTGTGTGTTTGTTATCTGTATAGAGGAATGTTATTGACTTTTGGGTGTTGACTTCGTATCCTGTACTTGCGTATTAATTCTAGTAGCTTCATGGTGGAAATTTTTGGGTCTTCTAAGTAGACTATCATGTTATTTGCAAATAATGATAGTTTAACTTCTTCCTTACCTATTCTTACTCCTTTTATTTTTCTCCATTTTCTAATGGCTGTAGTTAATGATTCCAGAACTCTAGGGGATAGGTGATAGAGGACGTCCTTGTCTAGTGCCAGATCTGAGAGTAAAAGTCTTCACTTTTTCTCCATTTAGAATTTTGTTAGCTATTGGATTGTCATAGGTGACTTTTGTCAGACTTAGGTAGAGGACATCTGTTCCAATTTACTGTAGATCTTTGAACATGAATGAGTGTTGGACCTTGTCAAAAATCCTTTTCTGCATTAATTGAGATAACCATGGGGTTTTTTGATTTGGGCCTATTGATATAGTGTATTCTGTTTATAGATTTGGGGATATTGGACCATCCTTGCATCCCTCGGATGAATCCTACCTGGTCATGGTGTAGTATGCTCTTAATGATTTGCTGTATTCTCTTTGTGAGGATTTTATTCTGGATTTTTGCATCTATGTTGATGAGAGCGATTGGCCTATAGTTCTCTTTTTTGGTTGCATCCCTTTCTCATTTCAGTATCAGTATAATAGTTGTTTTCAGGATTGATTTGGGGAGGATTGTTTTCTTTTCAGTTTCACTGAAGATTTTGAGATTATTGGGATTTTACCTTTTGTAAATTTCTTGTAGAATTCAGTGCTTAATCCATCAGGATGTGGACTCTCCTTTTTCAGTAGGTATTTTATTACATTTTTTATTTCATTTATTGTTGTTGGGTTTGAGGCATTCTTATATCTTCTTGATGTAGTTATGGTAATTTGTACTTTTCCAGGAATCTGTACATTTCATCTATGTCTTCAGTTCTGTCAGAGTAGATTTCAAAGTAGAAATGAATTTTCTTCTCAATTTCCACTGGGTCTGTAATAATTTTGCCCTTTTCATTCCTTATTGCTTGAATTTCAGGTTTCTGTTTCCTTTTTTGATGAGATTAGCTAGAAACTTATTAATTTTATTTAATTTTTCAAAGAACCATAATTTTGATTTGTTAATTCTCTTTGTATTGTTTTCTTCATCTCTAGTGAAATGATTTTGGCTCTAATCTTTATAATTTCCTCCCTTCTTTGGGCATTAGATATTGCTTGCTCTACCTTTTCTAGATGGTCGGTGTGCAGCATTACAGTATGTATCTGTTCCAGTTTGGTTATCTTAATGTGTGAGTTCAGAGCTTTAAGTTTCCCCCTAAGTCATGCTTTTATTGCATCCCATAAATTCTCAGAAGTTACGTTTGCCTTTTCATTAAATTGTAGATATTGTTTAATTTCTTATTTAACTTGATCTGTAACTCATTGGTTGCTGAGGAGGGTTCTGTGTTACATTTGTTTCTGGGGTTTTTTGTGGTTTCTTTTGTCATTTATCTCCTGTCTCATTGCACCGTTATCAGATAATATGTATGGAATAATTTCTGTTTTCTTACTTATACATAAGCATGACTTATAGACTAGTATGTGGTCTATTTTAGAAAATGTCCCATTAGCAGCTGCAAAAATGTGTATTCGGAAGTGTCTGGGTGGAACACTCGGTATATGTGCACTCAGTTCATTTCTTTTAAGTACTGGTTCCATTCTGTTATTTCTTTGCTAACTTTTTTATCTGAATCACCTATCTTTTTGGGATAAGGGATTGGTAAGGTCTCCCATTAGAATTGTTTTATTGGTTATTAGTTTTCATGTCCATTAAGATTGAGTGCTTCCATGTCGGGTGCATATATATTTGAGTGTTATTTCTTCCTGTTGAATTTTTCCCCTAACCAGTATGTAGTAGCCCTCTCTATCTCATTTGATCATTCTTGGTTTGAAGTTGAGACTATCTGAGAGTAGGATTGCTACCCCTGCTTTTTTTTTTCTTCTATTTTTATTTTTTTGGGTTACTGGGACAAGTTGTATTATTTTCCATCTTCAACTTTCAGCCTATGAATTTCTTTCTGAGTTAAGTGCATTTCTTGTATACAGCATACTGTTGGATTTTCCTTCCTAATCCACTGTGCTTGTCTATCTCTTTTAATTGGCTAATTGAGCTCACTTATGTTGATGTTTATAATTGAAATGTATTGATTTATGCTTACCATGTTATTTACCTGCTTTTGGTCACCCCCTTATTCCTTGTGTTTAATTGTTTCCCCTTTTGTATAGGTTCTTTCCATTCTCATTTGTGAAGTTTTGGTCATTTTGGTCCCTCTCTAGAATATTTTTTAGTAGTCTGTGTAGAGTTGGCTTTGTTATCATCAAATTCTTTAGTTGTTCTTTGTCATTGAACTATTTTACTTCTCCATCAAACTTGAAAGAGAATTTTGTAGGGCATAGCAGTCTGGGCTGGAATTTGTTTTCATGAAGGACTTGAAGAATTGTGCTTCATGATCCTCTTGATTTTGATTTTACAATTTATGAAGAGAAATCTGCCATTATTCTGATGGGTTTTTCCTATTAATGTGAACTGTTTTCTTTTTCAGACTCACAAACTTGCACTTGCTAGGCAGACACTTGTGCCATGGAGCTACCTCCCCAGTCCCTATTTCTTCTCTCTTTTGTTCAGGATAACTGTTTTTTTTTTTTTTTTTTAACTATTATATGTCTGGGTGTGTTTCTAATTCGGTTGATGATATTTGGAGTTCTATATGCTTTGGTCACTTGACTGCCATTTTGTTTCCCCATATTTTGAAATTACTTCTGCCCATATTCTTCTTATATCATTTGCATTAACACCTTCTTTCTCAGTGATACCAACTAATCTCACACTGTTCATCTTTTTATCATATTATAGGTGTTGAATGATTTTTTCCTGCATCCTAGTTGTTTTTAAGAGATCTATTCTTACCTTTTCACTAGGTGGAACAGTGTTTTCAAGATTTGAAACTATATCTTCACTTTTGTTCAGACAGCGTTGTTGCTTGTCCCTGAGGTTTCAAGTTCCTGTGTATCTTTTTCAGTCTGCTTCATGTGATCTATTTCTCTCCTACATTGCTCATTCAAGGAGTCTGAAGTATTTTTAATCTCTTTCAATTCTTTTATCAATGTCTTCTTCAGAAGCCATTATTAATTCTTTCATTATGGTTATCCTTTCTTTTTTGCTTCAGAAGTTATTTTGAATCTAATTTCCTCACTACCCTTCTGAAGTTGTATCTTTACTTCAGATGCTATTCATTCCGAGAGTTCTTTTACTTCAGAGATTATTTCTGATTTGATTTCCTCTATACCTATTTACCTATACCATTGTTTCTTTACTTCAGATGCTATTAATTCGGAGACTTCTCTTTCTGCTTTGGAAAGCAGATTTCTGATCTGATTTCTTCTATACCTTTCTGCAGTTGTTTTTTTTTTAATTTTTTAATTTTTATTTATTTTTAATTTTTTTAACTTTAGACACTATTAATTCAGAGATTTCAGCTGCATGGTTTCCATTTTCTTCTATGTTAGCGTCTCCTGCTTTTTGCGGGGTGGGCTCAGGTCCTGAGATAGCATTTTCCTCCTTCTTGTTTTCATTGTCTAAAGCACTCTCCTCTGATCTTTGGTGTAGAGCTTGGTGCAATTATACTTTTATCATTATTCTGGGACAGATGGGTCCAGAGAAGGTAGACGTCAGTCCTGCTGGTTGTGTGGAACAAGAAGTCACTCCCTTGTGATTTGGTGGCACTGGAATTTGGGGAGTTTGGTTGGTTGGTCAGGCTGTATGGCACAAGAAATCATTTCTGCATGGTTTGGCAGATTCGCAGGCTGGAGAGTTTGGTTGATCAGTCAGGCCATGTGGAACAGGAAGTCCTTGTCATTCTTTATAGCTGAGTAGTGTTCCATTGTATAAAAGCACCACATCATTTTCAACCATTCTTTAGGTGATGGACAATTTTGTCATTTTCAAGATTTGGCTTTCAAAAATTATGCTGTTATAAACATAGTTGCACAAACATTGCTATGAGAGTTTAAACACGAGGTATAAAATGTAAAGCCCTGGGGGTGGGACTGGTGCAGTGTATGGTTCCAGGGGACTGAATTGTGGTTCCTGTGGTTGCCTAAGCTTTCCAAAGCAGGCACTTTAGACTGCTGAACCATCTTGCCAGCCCTGTCTTTTATTTTTAGATATGATAACACAGGGCGCCTCCATGAAGTTGCCAAGTACAGATGACAGTCAAGAAAGAACAAGCAGGTGGCCCTGGGGTCTCTCAGTCTTCCTGTATCACCTAGGAACCTGTGTCAGAGGACACCACTTCTTTTAGTGCCTACCTTGGCAATCAAGGCATGACTTGGGCTTCTTAAGATCTTGATTTCTTCATAAAATTTTTGATTTTTGATAGTGGTAGCAGATGAACCTAGCCCTTGAGCTCTCATTGTAACCTAGAGAATAAGATTCAGTATCTGCTTATTTTGAGGCCACGACAAAGGCAGAAATCCTTTTAATATTTTTTTTTGTTTTCTCTCCATGGTTTCTTCCCAGTCCTAATGATAGAGTCCTAAGTAGGCAGATTTTACTCAATCATCAGGTGAGCTATTGAGAGCAAAGTTATCATTTGTAGCTCTTTGCTCTTATATGGAGTTGACTAAGTAATGAAATTACAGTAACAATAAATTGTCCCTCCATGTAGGGAAGCATATTTTACCAGTGTCTCCATTATACATCAAAAGAAAGCACAGGAGTTTTCATCTTCCTCTTGATAAATAGCTGAAAATTTAAAATAATTATAAGGTTTTGTGTTATTTCTTTACAGACCTTCAAGAATACATAGTTGAAAATCTTACTTTCTTCAATCTGCTGCCTCAGGGTTATGCCAGTAGGGTTCTTGGGCAGGGGTTGCTTGGGCTTCAGTGGAAACTGGTTGTTCCCCTGACTATTTACCTTCTGGTTGTTTAAAATGAACAGTGTCATATTCCTCCCCAAATGCAGCTTGTCATACTGTTTGTTTCTCAGTAGAGGTAAGTGTTTGCTTTAAGATTAACATTACACTCTTCCTGTGTAGTTTATACATCTGAGTAAACCCTCTAAAGACATCAGTGTACTAATCAGTGTCATCGGAAAATTTTCCAAGATCTAACTTTCTCTGTTTTAGGTCACTGAGAGAAAAAGACATATGAACTCTGGAAGATTTAAGTTTTCCATTTGCATTTTGTAAAGAGTACTATAATGGAGGAGCTTCAATAAACTCAGCTAAAGATGAGAATAGACCTGTGAAGGACTGGACTATGGCTGGCATAGAAGCCCAAATCTGTAGTGTAAGTGAGCATGTAGGGGAAATTCTCCTGTGAAGCAGGACCCTGATTATTTTTCTATACCCCGTACACTGAGGACAAAGAGAAGAATAAAGAGACCCTGTCTCAAAGAGAAAGAGAGAGAAAGAGATGTCACAGATGTTTGATATAACGTTATGCTTATTTTGTTTGACACTTACGAATAGTTCTTCACAAATGGACTATGTGTGCTTGACACAGGTTAGAATTAGCTCTGCACTATCCTCTCAAGGACATGGTTCCTTAAACAGTCTATGTCAATCCAGTCAAGAGAAATATTGCTAAAATCACAAAATAATGCTAAACGTCTATGATTTTCTGTGGTTCCTGTCCAACACATATGCAGCCTTCAGGTCATGAGTCTCACACATATGATTACAATGTCATCCCTTTCCTCTGAGGTCCCATAATCTCCTTGACTAGGAAATTTGGGACACCTCTGAGTTATAGGATATTACAGCACAGGTTCTCTTATATCCTGTGTCTTTATTGAACTGGAAGAGCTAGGGCAAAAATATTGGCTATCCTTATAGCCCTTCTTTTTCTCCAATTTTCGGTCTGTTAACTTACATTCTTAACCCTCCAGCAGAAAAGCTTTGTGATACTATTACTCTATAACATAGGTACTGGGCTTATCATCACTGGCTTTCTGAGTATCAAATATCTTTGACTTAGCTTGGAAAAAAAATCCTTAATTACAATACATGGAACGCAAAGCTAGATTGATGAGATGAGCTTTAGGAGGCTTAGATTCAATAGCCTCCAACATCACAAGCTTCACTGGTGGCCCACTGCAATTGCAAAACCTTTGACTGTGTATGTATCTGCTTCCTCTTAGTCCAAAGAGAAG
>PVJA010030337.1:0-25884 GCA_004027025.1 Myocastor coypus | reverse complement strand
GAGCTCACTTTTGTAGCCCAGGCTGGTCTCGAACTCGCAGCAATCCTCCTGCCTCAGCCTCCCAAGTGCTGGGATTACAGGCGTGAGCCACCACGCCCGGCTTTTCTTGGTTTTTTGTTGTTGTTGTTGTTGTTGTTGTTGTTGTTGTTGTTGTTTTTTATTCACTCACTTTTATGGCCGGCTCAGCCCACCCCACAGAGGGCAGGGCTGGCGCAGCATGTGGTGCCAGGGATCGAACCGCGGTCCCTAAAGCCGCCCAAGCTTCCCAAGCAGATGCTTTAGACCACTGAGCCATCCCGCTGGGCCCTCAAGTTTCTTTTAATGTAGGTTTGATGTGTGAACTATCCAATAATCACAAATTGGAAATATCTTTATTTTACTGAAGGTGAGAGAGCCATTAGTAGCTTTTGACTCTTCAAGAAGATGGTTATCATATGCTGTTATCTTTTTTGTTTTGTTTTGTTTTGTTTTGTTTTGTTTTGTTTTTGTCTTTTTTTGAGACAGGGTCCCACTATGCAGTTGACGCTGGCCTTGAGCTCACTTT
This sequence comes from Myocastor coypus, assembly GCA_004027025.1. Taxonomy (NCBI): domain Eukaryota; kingdom Metazoa; phylum Chordata; class Mammalia; order Rodentia; family Myocastoridae; genus Myocastor; species Myocastor coypus. The sequence goes on along the minus strand of PVJA010030337.1, from coordinate 25,340 downwards.
TGTAGCCCAGGTTAGTCTAGAACTCGCATCAATCCTCCTGCCTCAGCCTCCCGAGTGCTGGGATTACAGGCGTGCACCACCACGCCCGGCTAACATGCTGTTATCTTTGCTATTAGATAATCATCTTGGCTGGGGAGATAGCTCAGGAGCATAAGCACCTACTGGGCAAGCTCAAGTTCCCAAGTTCAATCCGCAGTACCACACACACAAAAATCCCTAATCACTGCTTATATCAGTACCATCAACTCATCTTTTCCGTCATGTTTTCTATAAAAGGAGAGCCTAATGCAAATGTATGGCAGGACCTCTGCATCCCTTTAAACTTAAGCTTATACCAGGATGTCAGGTGCCTCAGCATCGTATTCTTAAATAACTAACTAGTCAGTTACAGCCCTTAAAATCAGCCCCAGAAAAAAATGCAGGGAATGAATTTCAGGGGCAGAGAAACAAAGATCATTTAAACTTTGGACTTCATCTCAAACATAAAATGGGAGAGAAGTTATAGGTGGCCTTGCCTTAGGGACAAATAATACTTTCCCCACAGCTCAGAAATGCCCCCTACAGGGGAAGTGAACATGATCTTGCAATTGAGAGGTTCTTTTTCAATTTCCAGCTCTGTATTCTGCAAGCAAAGTTTGGCTTGAATGTCCCAGCCTCAGTTTCCTTTCCTACAAAATAGAACTAATAATCAGAATGGAAGAAAGATGAAGATTAAATGGTACAAGAGAAAAAAACATGATGCCCACCATGACCACCTCTCCTGGGGGAGAAATAGGCTGAGAGAATCAAACTGGCATTGACAGAGAAGATAGGAATCAAAGTACGAAGTGATCCATAAGCTTTTCTCTTTGTAGTCAGTGCAGTGGTGAGGGGCACAAACTTAGAGAGTCAGGGAGTGTAGACTTGATTCTGGTCTTCCCACACTGGATTGGCAAATTTGGACAAGACGCAAATCCGTCCTCAGCCTCAGAAGCATTGTGTACAAAGCGAAGCAAAACCTACTTCTGTCATAAGGCCGACATTGCAATTAAAGAAGCCCGTGCATGTGTGAGAAGGGCTCGTGGCTCAGGACCAGCGTCTTCTCCTCCTCTTCTTCTCTCCCCTGTCCTTCCTTATTTTCCTTCTATTTTTTTCCTCTAAACCTGCATCAGCTCTTTTCTGTACGTCTTACTGCAGCCATTCCCAGCAACCCAGAAAGGACCGCAGCACGATTTTCGCTCTGAAGACTCGGAACTGTCCTCTGCAATCAGAGACATGACACTCCGTTGTCTAAATGAGACTACAAAGGCAGTGGCAAGTCTTGGTGCCATGCCCAGGGTTGTTATTTGCCAAGTTCCTGGTCCTTTCCCTCTAGATGGCACCAATTTGGTCACCTACAAAGTAAAGAGAGGTCAGGGTCCCCTACAGTTCCAAAAGCTAAACTCTTTGGTTTTATTTTACTGTACTTTGCTTTTGGTGTGTGGGTGGCAGTTGTTACCGAGACAGGGTCTCACTATGCAGTTTAGGTTGGTCTTGAACTCACTATGTAACCCAGGCTGCCTCAAACTCAGCAATCTTTCTGCCTTGGCCTCCCAAGTGTAGAGATCGTAGGCATGTGCCACCATGCCCAGCTGAAATTCTTAATAGAAATTCCATCTGCCTACTTATGTAGCCCCCTTTTTTGAAATTTCCCTTCTCCTCTCACCATCAACACCCCATCAAAGGAACAGACTCCAACTCTGATTCCGTGCAATAGTTCCTAAATGTACAGTGAATGAATGAACAGACATATGTTGAGATTGGACAGCTCCAACAGGATCTATTGCATGTCTGCTGTTGCCCTGACAGTGTCGTACGGTCATTCTGGTCTCTCGATCTTTGGAATTTTGATTGTACCACAATGCATATAGCACAATGTAATATTTGTTCCTCCCCACCTCCTTCAAAGCAAAATAAAAAACTCTCTTATTTAGTATTGAACTCCATACCCTATCTATTCCAGAGCCTAGACCTCTGTACATATTAAAAGTAGAACCCTCAAAATATGAGTATTTAAATGATCAAGTGCTTATCTCATAGGAAAATATCACCAAATGAACTAGTAAATAAAATTATGCCCACAATTTCACATTTTCAAAATATATTCTACACAGCATCTAATACTGGGTAAAGTCAAATAGGTACTGAAAACATGTGTTGGTTCTCACTTTGGTCTCTAATGTGATAAAGAACCACTTCTGGACAACTGCAAAGTAACAAGCATGGGAAGTAGGCACTGCTCTAAATCTGAAAAGACAAAGCCTGTCAGTTTGAGTGACACATGGGGGTTACCCAAGGAGAGAAAGTGATTTTGCAGACAGGAATGGTTTCTAAATGGTCTAACACCATATGAATATAAGCAAGCTGTCCTGGAACCAATCCTCATCCCCACCGAGGGATCTGGCTCTTTCCTTTACACACGCACGCACCTTCCATCATTTCAGGGCTTACCTCTTTCAAGGGCATCACTGAAATCCTGCAAGCTTCTCCTCCTACAGTGGTAGAAAATTACAGTTGAGGGATGCAAGATGACAATGAACTTCTAATTCTGAGCTCTGCACCTCCTTGAGGGATAGTTCAAGATCCGCAGACATGACTCTCATTAAAATACTCATGACAGGGCCCAGCAGGATGGCTCAGTGCTTTAAAGCGCCTGCATAGGAAAGTGGACCAGCTGCAGGGACCGCGGTTCGATCCCCGCCACCACATGCTGCGCCAGCCCTGCCCTCTGGGCAGGCTGAGCCGGCCATAAAAACAAACAAACAAACAAACAAAAAGTTGTGAAACAAGAAATAAAATAAAATAAAAATAAATAAATAAAATTTAAAAAATACTCATGACATAGCTGTACTCATTGTTGTCTTAATTCTTCCTCTTATTTTTTCTTTTCCTTTTCCTGTCCCACCTCCCCCACCTCTCATTCCCGTCCTCACCCTTCTCCTTTGCTCTTCTGTCCTCCTCCTCTTGCTCCTATCTCATTTTACCCATCAGTGATCTGCCACAAATGGCTTACCATTACCAAAGCAAGTGCTACAAAAAGATTGCCTGCCACTGAGAGGAACCCTCCCATTCTAAACAACTCTGAGAAACACCTTGGCCCTTTTTGGAGCAGGTACAGTTCTCTGCCTGCAGGATGAGTATTAACCTGGGTTATTCGTGACCTGTAGGAACAGGCTGCTTTTTCTTCTTTTGATGGAGGTCAGAAAGGCTCTGTCTTGCCAGTGCAGCCTGAGATCCTGTGACCCAGAAGTTTCTGCCACCTGATTAAATACTGAGGGAAAAGAGTCTGTTAATTGACTTACCCTAGTAAACTAAGGTTGGAAGCAACCCCTGGAGGGCCACACTCCTCTTGTACTATGTTCTGCAAGCCAAGACAATTAGAATTAATGAGATCATCCTACAGACACATATGTGTGAGGAAGAGCCTTGCAAGGACCAACCTTTGCACAGCTTCTGAAAGCCAACTGGCCTTTCTTGGGGTTAAGCCAGGACAGGCAGACCACGGAGGCCAATTCCTACTGTTGACACCACAAGTCAACTCTTGCTGAGGGCTTTAGATGCTTCAGTTCTACTTCCAACCCAGCACAAATATTTTAGAAGAAGTACGTATCATGTACATTTAGAAGAAGTCACGTGCGTGTCCCAACCCCACACGCATAATGCAAACATTATATGTTGAAAATATGTTCTAATAAAAAAATGAAGAAATCACACAGACAACAAAGTGATTATTTGTGAGCTCACTTCCTTAATTAATGGACCAATGCTTTATCTCTAACAGCAGAGACCAAATATATGAGCAGATCGATAGTTAAATGAAGTGCTCCTTTCTCTTCCTCTTCCCCCTCCCTCTGTTCCTCTTTCTCCTCTTTCTTATGACCATCATTATTTCTTATAAATTAGAGCTATTTTGTTGTAAAATTTAAAATTAAATAAAAGTAATACTTGACTTTATTCATATGAGCTTGTTTCTTTTCCTACACAGGTCTACTATAAGAGCTGTACTTTCACACCTACTTCTCCTGAAAACCTACTAAGTGTCACATGCCTGGTAGTTTTGGTTTTTTTAATTTAATTTTTTACTTTTTTCTTGTTTCAGAACTTTTGCTTGTTTATTTATTTATTTTTATGGCCGGCTCAGCCTGCCCTGAGGGCAGGGCTGGCGCAGCATGTGGTGCCAGGGATCGAACCGCGGTCCCTGCAGCCGCCTAAGCTTTCCCGAGCAGGCGCTTTAGACCACTGAGCCATCCTGCCAGGCCCCATGCCAGGTAGTTTTCAGTATGTCCTCTCATTTTGCCAGGGGTTGTTTCATCTTCAAACGAAGCTAAAGTGAGCCCTTTAATGCTGCTTCTATATTTCCTTTTTCTGATAGGATTATTGAGCCATTTCTTGTCATCTCCATCCAAAGATGATACACCTTTAAGGAATTTACTTGCCTCACTTCTTCCCAAAGTTGTGCTAAGAAAATCACATTACACAGCACGTGTTATTGTTGCCGTTCCTTCATCTTGGCATCAAGAGGGATCCAAAGCTTGACAGCGCAGAGAGGCGCCTCTAGCTTCACTTGGTAGAATGTTCTGATGATAACACAGCCCTGAAGGTGAGATTTGCAGGGAATCCTTCCTGAATATGTTTCGCTCTGCCCACCCACCCAGCCTATCTTTAGAGGCACCAGTTGAATCTTATAGTACTCTGGACCTTAGGCTGGTTGTTTAATTTCTGTGTCTGATTTTCCTAATAGGTGGAATGAGTAAATATACATATTCTAAATTTATTTTAAGAATTAAAGGAGAAAACATAAAATGTTCAGGAGCACAGTAGGCATTCAATAAATAGACTACTTGTAGTAGTACATGTACATTTACACATATATATTTAGTTTCAAAGAGTAACATTTAGTAATATGTGCCTTATAGTATATGTTTTCCAGTCAGTGACATTCATGTGTCTTTTACCAACTAATCAATTTGATTCAGTTTTCAGTGATTATCTTATAAAACTATTTTTAACATATTTAATTGACTCAGATTACCACTGTGTAACCTTCTGTCTACATTTTTATACATTTGACTTATGTTTATATAGGACTGATTCCTAAAAGGTAATCTCTAAATCACAGATATGTCAATTTATTTAGATAATAACAAGTTAGAATTTAAATAGTGGCAAGTTATTTTTCAAAATTTAGCACAATTTACAACTCCATCAACTCTATAGTTGAAGATCTACTTTCCTTATCAGCACGAGCAATACAATTGTACAGCATTTTCATTTACATTTGTTTAAGTACTACTGGGAATAAACTCAGAGAATAAATGATTAGCCTATATGAAGAAACTGGTCCAAAAGAAAAAATAGTTGGGATGTAGGAAAGGAGAAAAGATGCAACGATATATATTTGCCAAGATACTTGTGCTAGTAATTTCTTTTTTTTTTTTTTTTTTTGTGCTAGTAATTTCTATTAGTTCATTGAATAAAACAGTTAGTGCTTATATTGTTTAATTGATTTTGCATGCCTAAATCTGGTAATCTGAGGAACTACTTTGAAGATAGCAATATGGAATCTAATAGCTACTGTAAAATTTCTTATCATCTTGTTTTGAAAGTCTGCATTTTTTATTGTTTTAATTCTCTTTAAAATTAAAAAGCAATGGGCTGGGGAGATAGCTCAGTGGTTTAAGAGCCTGCTGACACACACAAGGACATGGGTTTGATCCCCAGTATCAGTCACCGAAACTGGGCATGGTGGCCAATGCCTACAATCCCAACTCTGGGGAGGCTGAGACAGGAGTTCACTATGAGTCCAAGCTGTATAACAAGACCCTGTACCAAGTAAATAAATAATTCTAAAAATTTAAAGAATTAAAAAACAAACAAAAAGAAACCACTGAAAATAAAATTATCATATTATCTAACTATCCACTTTCAGATGTATTTGAAAGAATTTCAGATTATTTGAAAGATGTATCTGAAAGAATTATAATAAACTTGTCAAAGAGAGGATATATATGCGGCTACTTTTTCTTAGTTCATTGAGAATAAAAGTTTGTACTAGTATTTTTTAGACAAGAAATCAGGTCTATATATTGTCCTTCAAATAACTGCTATGAAGACTACGATATGCATTCTATTAATTATTATAACCATCCTACTAATATGTTTTAAAACTGTTGCATTTACATCTTATCTTTTTTCACATCAAAGTGAATAAAAATTTAAAAATATATAAAAAATAGACTTGTCAAAATGATATTATAGAACAAAATATTTTCTGACACACTAAAATTTAATTTAAAAGATTTAATGAATAGACAATGTTCACATTTTTGAGTCATAGTTCAGTGTTCCTCAAAAATTTTATTATTATCAGTTGCTTTTATTTTCATTGCACTTTATATCACCTTTACTTATTTTGAAGCTTTTTGCTTGTTTGATACATTATTTCTGTAAGTTTAATCTGTTGTATAATTTAGTTGAATGTCGATTCCAACTTAGATAACTGAAGGCTAACAAAGAAGTTCTTTTTTTTTTTTTTGTCTTTTTGAGACAGGGTCTCGCTATGCAGTTGAGGCTGGTCCTGAGCTCACTTTTGTAGCCCAGGCTGGTCTCGAACTCGCACCAATTCTCCTGCCTCAGCCTCCCGAGTGCTGGGATTACAGGCATGCGCCACCACGCCCAGCAGCAAACAAAGAAGTTCTTTAAAAAAAAAAAACTTTATTCATTTCTTCATGTTATGGTTGGTTCAGCCTGCCCTGGGGGTGGGGCTGGCATATCATGTGGTGCTGGGGATCTAACCAAGGTTCCTGCAGTTGCCTACGCTTTCCTAAGAAGGCGCTTTAGACTGCTGAACCATCTCACTGACCCAAAGCAGGCACTTTAGATTGCTGAGCTATCTTGCTGGCCCTAAGAATTTCAAAAAAAGTGATGGTAAAGTGTTTCCCTTTATAAAAGAAGTTAGGTGGACCAAGAATATAGCTCATCCATGGCATATTACCTGCCCACCAAACATGATTCATTTTTCTTGTCTTTTTGAGAGAGGATCTCTCTATGCAGTTCAGGCTAACCTTGAGCTCGCTTCTGTAGCTCAGGCTGGTCTCAAATTTGCGCTGATCCTCCTGCCTCAGCCTCTCAAGTGCTGGGATTATAGGTGTATGCCACCATGACCAGCAGGAGGAGGAGGAAGATGATGGAGAAGAAGAAGAAGAAGAAGAAGAAGAAGAAGAAGAAGAAGAAGAAGAAGAAGAAGAAGAAGAAGAAGAAGAAGAAGAAGAAGAAAAAGAAAAAGAAGAAAAAGAAGAAGGAGGAGGAGGAGGAGAACGAGAAGGAGAAGGAGAAGGAGGAGAAGGAGAAGGAGAAGGAAAGGAGAAGGAGGAGGAGGAAGAGAAGGAGAAGGAAAAGGAGAAGAAATTAGACTCTGAGAACTTTAAGTCTAGTTTTGTGGCTGAAATATCCATGTGTTTGAAACTAAACAAGCATTCATACATGATGAGCTTTAAATGCCACCATCGGAAACATGAAGTTCATTCTAAATCTATGAGGGTCTCAGTGTGGCAGAAGGCAGGACCACAGTGATCATCCTCTTCATGAAGCAGTGGCCTTCGACTGTTTGAGTCCAAGGCAATCCCACTGTGTTGTCCAGCTCTGTTAAAGGGCCAGCTCAGATTAGTTCTAGAGAATCAGTGGATATCTAGAGAAGTACATTTCCAAATGTTGGTCAAGGATCTTTCAAAGAGTCTAACGCAAGTTAAAAAATTTCTCCTCAGTGAAACTCACTTCCAAAAAAAAAAAACCGAAACAAAACAAAAAACCACTCTATTCTATGTTAGAGTCTCCAGAGATAAATTAAATCATCAATCATCCAACTAATCCCTTAAAGGTTCGGTTCTCCAAGATTTGGAATCCCTTGCCATGGAGTCTTTATGTGACATTAGCAATCAGTGCCCAGAGAACTTGAACCTACAGCACAGTTTGGGCTAACCAGACTATGACAAATTTAAAACTTGCACCCTCAGGCTATGGGAATGCATTGCAGAGGGTGAGGCCATACCTAGACATCATTTTCAAGCAGAATGGTCCCACAGAAACAGTAGCCAATCAAAACTGCAAGCCACATATGTAAGTTGAGGTTTTCTGATGATCACTAAAGAGGGGCCAAAAGGAAATAGGCAAAAATCATGTTCATATTTTTCTGATGTTCATATGTATCTATAAAATATCAATTAGATGTATTTATACTGTCTATTTCTGCTAAGTATAGTAGATATTTTACTATTACAATGTATCTCAAAACAGCCAGTCACTTTCCAAAAGCTCAATAGCTGCCCATAGTTCCCGTATTGGACAAGGAGTTCTAAAACACACCTTAATGTTTCCTTTTTTCTAAACCTGTTGTTCTCCCAACGTAAGCTTAAATATGCTGATTCTCACATTGCATCCTCCTCTTTCCTTGGACAGCCTCACTATAATGTAAATGTACAACATTAAGTTTTCTCTCATGGCACGTTGACATTAACATCCCACTGCAGAATAGGAAAGATTCACCAGTGGGGAAGATTCCAGTGGTAGGGAAAAGGAGAAGTGTTTCTCTCAGGATAGATAGTGATTCCTGAATCACAGGATCAGAAAGAGAACGGGCCTGGACGCAGGTCTTCACGTGGCTCCTTCTGTCCTACTACCAGGAAGTTCCACTGGGAATTTCCTACAGTAGCCCTTTCTTTAGTTTAGTTTAGAGACAGCAACCATGAAGATTCCTGAAAATCCAAAGAATCCTTAAACAGCAGGATACCAAGGGTTTTTTTCACTAGTATTACTTTAGAGTTGGACCTCAAAAATGTTATTTCTGGATAAATAGTGTAGCCCCAGAGTATACTTTGTTTGATTGATACTTAGTAATGTGATAATTTTATTCTCATCCACATATCTAAAAATTTAACAACAACAATAAAAAAGTTTACAGTTTTTCTCTGAAAAATAAAAACAACTTAAGCATGACAATTCATTTTATTGACTTAAAGGATAGGTAGTAGCAATTAAATATGAAAAAAAATGATGATATAACTTCTCCAAATGTTTCTTACTCTAATAGTAGAAACAGTAATATTTCTGCTACATCTTAAGACATTACTGAGTAATGCAGAAAATCATCCTATGGTCACTGAAAGGCACCAGCTTTACAGAGGCTCAGAGGTGGCACACGCCTGTAATCCCAGCCCTTGGGAGGCTGAGGCATGAGGATCAGTGCGAGTTTGAGACCAGCCTGAGCCACAAAAGTGAGCTCAAGGCCAGCCTGAACTGCACAGAGAGACCCTGTCTCAAAAAGGCAAAAAAGAAAAAATACAGGGGCTCAGAGACCGACAGACTCAGGGAACCTGGCTCAAGTTCAAAACCCTAGGAACTCTCCACTCTTTGCTTCCAAATGAAAGAAAGCCATGCTGGCAGTGTCACGCTATAAGCTTCAGCCTTCTAATTAAAAATAAACTAAATCCACTATTTCTATTTACAGCTTTTCTACAATTCAGCAGCAATGTGAAGATAGAGAGAGAGAGGCTGGAAGCATATGTTTAAAAATCCCCAATACGTTTGAGTGCATCGTTAGAGTAAACATCCTGTGTCTGTGTTTTTTTTTTTTTTTTTTTTTTTTTTACCTTCAATGCCATCTCCAAAGGGCTTTCCAAGCTGTGCAAGGCAACTCTTGCAGCATAAACATATTTATCTTCAGAAGGAATGGTCCAAAAAAGACGCTGCCACAATTAAGTTAGTAACCATAATGTTCTGTGCCTGTGGCTGCAGACATTCCTTCTTGCAGTAGGCCATCATTTCCCCTCCCACCCTTGGATATTGCAGTCAATGGAGGGGTGCAAGGTGAAGGCAGGACCAGAAAGGGCGAGACCGTTTCAAGGTGATGCCTATGTTGGATTTCAACATGGAAGACATGTAATAAATACTTGCTAAATGAATGTCTCAAATAGCCTTCTTGGGGACTGTGTGGAGGGGAGGGCAGAGCAGAGTTTCTCAACCTCAGCCCTGTGGACATGTTGAGTCAGATTCCTCATTGCTCTGAGGGCCTGTCCTATGCATTGTCAGATGAGAGTGACATCCCCAGACTCTACTGTTAGATGCCAGTAAGATCAGTGATTCCCTCCCATTTTCATGCCCAAAATGTTTCCAGATATTACCTAACCTTGTGATAGTGAATATATATATATATATATATATATATATATATATATATATTATTCACATATTGTTCATATATATATTATTCATTATTTATTTATTCAGTACAAGGTCTCACTATGCAGCTCAGACTCATAGTGATCCTCCTGTCTCATTCTCTCCAGCCCTGAGATTATAGGCATGTTTCAGTGGCCAGTTCAGTATGGGGCCAGCCAAGCATATAGTAGCAGGGATCAAACCAGGTCCTCAGGCTTGCCAGGCAGGTATTTAGACCACCGAGCTATTTCCTTGGCTTATCAAACCTTTTAGAGATGCATGTCCAAACTGCATCCTCAAGTCCACTTATTTATCACCAAGTGCCAATGTTGCAATTCAACCAAACACTGAGGTTTCATTTAGATAAAAACAATGCATATGGTAACATATTTTACCCTAAAAAGAAAACAAATAGCACATATACAATATGCTCACCACCCCTTGATATCTCCAGGAGGAACCACTGCTTCCGGCTGAGAATCCTCAGTGTATGGCTGGCCTCCATCCCTCTCTTATCCAAAGAATCTTACGTGGCCTGCACTGATCAAGAGACTGCCCCTAACCCTCAGGTAGGTTCCAGTTTAGTGTGAGGAGAAAACGCAAAGTGACAAGACTGGAGAATTAGTGAGCTGAGTCCTCCAAAATGGGTGGGCACCCTTAGCAGAGAACATTCAGAAAATTAACCTTTAACTTCCATCTATATATTTAGAAAAGTTCTCAGAGAAAAGCCCATTGAATCGAAGCTTTCTTTCCACTTAGGGGTTACATACAAAAGATGAAATTGGAGTTGCTCATCGAAGCAGCGAGCCTGCCCCTCTCCATCTTTGCTGACTTCATAAAATACAGGAGTGCTGCTGCATGACCTGGGCACCTCTACAAGGAGACTGTGTAGCATGCAGCATGCCTTTGATCCAAATAAATTCCCAGAATTATTAGAAGATTTTTTTTTCTGCTTGAGGTCAAGGTAAGTCACACAAGCTTCTTTCCTACTATTAACCAAGCACAACATGTAGAAGGCTTAGATATTAAAAGGAGTTAGCCAGGCCCTCCTGGCTATCTAGTTTACAGTAAATGCAAAACTTGAGGGGAAAATGGCGTCATTTACAAAGCAAGAATATGGCCTGAATATTAGAATCCATGTACACAACCCCATTCAAATTTCTATGGCCAAGTAACAAGGAGTGATTGCTGGTTTCTAAACACCTGAGGCCAGCCTCTCTCTGGTGAAATTCACACAGAAATATTATATAGCTGCTGCCTCACCTTGACCCAGGACTCCCAGCAAGTCTCCACATTCCTTCAATATTCTGGTTTTCTATTTCTACCAAGTGTGGTGCTTGTAGCACAATAAAACAGGTCTCTTCCTGAGCTTAGTGGCCACTCCCACCCTTAGAAAGCAAGCTAGCATCCTTGGCCCACTCATAAAAGTGTGGCCAGCCTTGGTGGACATCAGTCAGAACCTTTCTGACAAAACCTAAGTGCGAGAAGTATGTAAAGCTAAGAGACCGACTAGGGAATCCCAGAACTAGAATCAGACTGGCTCCATAGGATTTGAATGATTACCTTAATACAGATTAAGCTGACAAAAAGACTATCAGAAAGAGTGGAGGTGAATATTTTAGCCAAAATGAGCCCCAGTTTGTGGGATATGCTGGCTGTTGGTCTTCAGTCTCAGTGCTGTTCCTGCTGGAAGCAGGCGCTTGAACCCACGGATCACACTTCGCACAGACTGCTTTCCTGCACGAGGAATCCTTAGCAGCCAAAAGTGGAGAGCAATGCTACTAGGACAGACAATACAGGCAAGAGGGTAACGTGGGCTGCCTCAGGTCAGGCAGACCTTGAGAAATGAGCGCACGCCTTCTCCCAGGGGCCTGCTCAAGGACTGGATGACAGTGTCATGGGTGTCCCCTAGAACATTCTCTGGGACAAACAAGAGATTCGTCTAACAGGCCGGGGAGGAATGTCTTCTCATGGTTATCTTCATCCACTCCCTGAAGACACACTAAGTTCTTCTTTTCTTTTATTTTATTCTACTTTTACTCTGTATAAACCTAGAAAGATCCTAAACGCTATCATTCTTCTATTTTCTTCCATGATGCAGCCAGTGAGTGGTCCAGCAGTCTCTCCCAGCCTTCCTTCACATAAGTGTGTTATTGCTTCTTCAAATTTCTGAATTTTGAGTGAACAGCAGTAGGAAGAACAAGCAGAAGAATAATGATGACGCTTAATCACTCGGAGGCTGGGCATTAACTCTGTTACTGCTAACCACTAGTTGAAACCTACATACCTCAATTGTGCAAGACTCCTGACTGCCAAACTTCCCTCCTCTGCTGCTACAGTGCACGGCTTCCACAAGAAATCCAATGTCTAACTCTACTCCAAACCCACTCCTTTATTAAGTGTGATGTTACCGGGCTCTAATCAGTGGAATCTGAGCAGAACAGTCTGGTGTTTACGAAACACTTCCCTCTCTGCTGGCTGATAACAGAAGACCACAAGACCACAATGGGTAACAAGACCATAAGATAGAAATTTAATCCCACGTGAGGGAAAGCTTTCTGAAAACCGGGAATATAAGATTGTTTTATGAGCAAGAAATAAATATTTTGAGCGTTTAACCACTGAAATTTAGGATTTCTTGTTGTTGTTGCAGTAGCCCAACTGGATGCTAATCCAGCTCATATGCCAAGTCACTGCCACCTATACTGGTGAGCATCTGTCAACACAGGCTGAGTGCTCAGGCCCATGATACATAATAATCTGTCTTTGTCTTTTCATATCAAAGGTTCTCTGGTGTCATATCAAATTCAGTTGCATTCCTCACACTTCCACTGAATGTGTCTTTTGCTATGGCCTAGGCTAGACTTTTTGAGAGCAAGTGGATTAGACCTAAAAGTCAATCCATTTCCTTTGAGTCCCTGAACAACTTGACTCAATCATGAATTGAACATCAATTGAGTGTCAAGCCCTGGACCTGACCCAATCATATATGCCCAGTTCTCTCCTGTAAGCACCTTACTTAGCTCTATGTGCATTAACTCTCATCAAGAGAGGAAATTTAGGGCTGGCCAAATAGCTCAGCAGATTAAAGCACCTGCAAGCAGGCCCAGGGGCCCAGGGGCCAGGAGTTCAATGCCCAGGTCTGCTATGCCAGCCCCACCCCAGGGGCACACTGAGATAGCAGTTGAGACTGGGTGTGGTGGCACGCATCTGTAATCCTAGCTCCTGGGAGTTATAAACAGTTGAGTCACTAGGAGACCCTGTAAACCTTTCCCTTAAGATGAGAGAGAGAGAAAGAGAGAGAGAGAGAGGAAATTTAGCATGTTCTCTTTTCTCCCCTCTTCATAGAAGGTAGAAGAGCAACCTTTTTTTTTTTTTATGGCTGGACCAATTTGGTGGTAGGAATGTAGTTTATATCCGATTCCTTTTTATGTATGACTCCCAGGTGCATTGCTTATGGCTGTTACTTTCATATTCACTTGTCTTTTGATTTATTTATTCAGTACAGGGTCTATAGGGTCTCACCACAGAGATCAGACTCACAGTGATCCTTTCGTTTTCAGCCTCCCAAGCATTGGGATTATAGGCAGGCACCAGCATGCCCAGCCTCAATTGCTGTCTCAGTGCCCCCTAAGTTTCAGGGCCAGCATGGCACACCACTGATCAAACCCTGGTTTCTGTATCTGTCTAAGCAGGCATTCATTTGCATTTTTCTAATTAATAGTTTATTATAAATCTTTTCCATGTGAAATAGACCTTTCATGCAGTACTCATCTAGGTTTTAGTCAGGAACTTCAGTGTTAGCACCTATTTGTTTCTGGATACTCCTGTACTGTGCTGCTGCGTGTAGAGGATGGCTTTGCTCTTCAGTAGGTAGACCAGTACCCAGCTGTGCATCAGGCAGCTTAGTTCCTGATTCTGTTTATCATTTAAGCCTTAGAGAGATTCACTCATATATCACATGGCCTAGAAACAATACAGGCAAATACTAGGCACTTGCTGTTTTCCTGTGGAATGAAAGAATGGTTGAGCGGAAAATTGGTACCTTATTTTGCTGTTTGACCACTCAGAGATTGGATTTCCTCTTTTTAAGATGCACTGGCCAATCATTTTTCCTTAAAGAGAGTGTTTTTTTCTAGGGTGACAGAGATTTGATTAACTTGTAAAGCCTAAGAGAGACAGGTTAGCCCACCCTCGCACGCCAACTTTGGTGCATCAATAGGAGCTCCCTGGAGCACAGTCCAAGAAGATCTTGAGGCTTCATGGAAGATGGCTACTTACCCTATTGATAGTAAATGCCACAAAGGTGGCTTAGAAGTGTGGTCCCGAGTATGCCAGCTGTCATCACTTCTGAATGGATTCTTACAACACAGTGGTCCCAAACTAAGGGTGTTGAACCTAGGTGTTCTTGTCACAAGTGAAACCATAAATCACCATATGTCAGCTTGAATGGATTAAAGATTAGTAAAGCACAGTCCTGGATGTGTTTGTGTAGGACTGACCTGTAGACCAGCAAACCAAGCAAAGAAGATCAATCCCACATAAGGAGGGTAACAGTCAGGGGGCTTGTATTCTGGACAGAATAAAAGGTGAAGGATACAGTATTCCTGTTTTGGAAGAGCTCTAGTCTTTGCCATCACCTTTGGACGTGGGTGTCTGGTTTCTCCAGCCTTCCCAAGCAAATGCTCATGGAACTCAATGGTGTGTTTCCAGGGCTTCACCGTGGCACTGGTGCTGCACCCTTGATCCCTACTGTTCTGCAGGCTCTATCTTGTTGGGTTTAGCAGTCACTGAGTCTTCTACCTACCCAGAATGCAAAGTGTCGCTGTGGTGTCTTCTGCCTCTAATCCCACAAGTGATCACTGTAGACTTTTCCACCTCAGCATCTGTAAGTGTCCCTAATAAATCAGCTTGCAACATTATATGAATATTTTCTATTGATATTGCTCCTCTACAGAACCCTCATGTGATAAGCAAATGAATTCATAAATATAAGAGATTATTAAAAAGATGAAATATGGGCCAGGGATATAGCTCAGCAGCACAAGCATCTGTCTGGCAGGCACAAGATCCCAAGTTTGATCCCCAGTACTGCCAAAAAAACAAAGAAATAAAACCTATCAAAGTTCAGCACTATTGTGTGCATTTTCATGCTCAAAATAAGGAAAAAGCATCACATGTCTCTGGCTGCTCCTCAGTTTCATAGGTACCTAGAATATGGTCACTCCTTATCCACTTGTAATCAACCAGCCTCATAGCTCTCAGTGCCCCCTCCTATGTCTAGAGTATGATTAGTAATGAAAGGCTTGGTGTGGGGGGGGGGCTGCACTGCAATTGCCATCTAAACCCTGAATTTCCTCAATGATTTTGATCTCTGCCTATCTTCAAAAGCTGTTTCATCATGTTACAGTTAGCCCAAATTCTCTATCAGGGAAAGTATAAAACAATATGCAGTATAGAAAAAAGAGAAATACGAAGAGGAAGAAAGCTCTTCCCATTTTTTGGCCAAAGCACTAGCATTGGATAGCATAAAATAAGTTATATTGACCCCAGTTGTACCTTTCTTCCAGATATATCTGTGCCATCCTTTGTTCTTTTGAAAACTCAATACCTCTGAGGTCTTCAAAATCCAGCACTGGCCAGATCCACATAGAATTATTTTCCCCATCTCTCTCACTGTGTGAAATACGACAGAGATACAAAATGTCCTGTGTCACCTGGACATATAGCTAAGTTTAGCAAGGAAATATTCTGATATAGCAATTTCTGATTAAGGTGAATGAGTAATAGTTTCCTGTACTTCCAAAGGAAATTTGCTTTTGTAATGGCATATTGTAGAATCCTACCGAATCTCCAATTAGTATGGCATTACTGAGCTAGAATCTTTCCACAGGAAGAAGGGGAAGGGATCTGGAGGCAGGAGAACTACCTCAAAGTCAAATAAATGTGTCACGGTATCTCTCCTTCATCTGCCTCTCCTCTTCCTCAGACAGGTCTCTGAAGCTGTCATTTTCTTTTCTTCATGAATTCTTCCCTTAGTCTATCTCTGACCTCATATACTCTCTAAATTTCCAAGATTTTTAATAGCTTGTATTACAGAAGTAGTAGAAAATAAAACTGTCTTTCGAAGTAAGATAAGCCACCAATGCTTTAAGGTTAGGTGTCTTTGCAAGTCAGGAAATGCAACTATTCATATACTCTACCTGCAGACACCTCAAATAAATGAAAACAAAGCAAACCAGGACTCTGAAGATCAACAGAAGGCATGTGTCAGAAAATTGTCAAAACTGTAAGGACAAGGACTGTCATCATTACAATATGTGGCGATCCCAAGGTTACAGTTTAAACCTAGTCTATTTGTTTTGTCTTTTTCAACACCATTTTTAGAATAAGACAGTAAATCAGCCTCTCATGCTGAAAATACATTAATATTTTTTTCAAATGTATGTACTAAAGTCTGACTTGAATTTTTAACAAATAATAAAAAATAAAAGGCTCCCTCCCTTAAGTCAGACTAAAAGGAACCCAGCCAAGAGAAAACAGTGTCAGTAAAGAAGTAGGCAGTTCTTAATTCCTCTCTTTAGACAAAAGAGGTCACACAGAAAGGTCATGATCTCTGATGTCTGGCTTTTAAAATTCTTCTTTCCCTCTGTTCCAGGCATACTTTTGTCATAGCTATCCTTCCCACCTTCTGCTCTTTGCCTCTTGCCTCCTTCTCCCTTCTTTCAGAAATCATCTGGAGCCTTCACACATCCACCATTTCCCATGATGCCGTGCAAAACAGCACCTGGGGCAGCCAGGGAGCAGAGTCTGAGAATGGGCCAAAAAAAAAAAAGAGGAAGGGAAGCTGGTGATTGGCCAGAGAGGAGGTAATGATTTGTAATTGCAATACTTTCATTACTGTCTTTTAGCTCTTTGCAGAGTAATGTCAAGAGCTTCGTCTTTGTAGCATTATTGGCATTTTTCATCATATTCATGAAGTGTGGGTCAATTTTCTTCAAAAGGCACACTTCGCCAACTTGCCACAGAGACAGACAGTAATAAATTCTACTAGTGCACTGTGAAGGCTTCGTAGCTGCAAGCAACAATAAAAAGCAATGAGCGGGGTGTCACTAAGTAACTCCAGTTTACACTGCATTTTCTTCTTTTATTGAAAACTCAGAATATGAATTTATTAATGAATACACAGGCATACTTTGAAGGGGTGGCAGTGCAGGGGAACGGGGGTGTGTGGGGAGACACCATGTCAGTTTACTTGGTATTCATACTGTGCGCGCCTATATTGTATTGTTCCATCATTTCATGGCCAGGCTTACCTTGTTAGGCTGTGGCCCTCCAGAAAAAACCCGAGCTCATATAGCAACACCTTGACGTGGATCTACAGCTGCTCTTGCTGCGCCTGTCTCACCTTTAGCCCTGGCTGTCTACTGCCGCCTTTCATTTTCCGCATTCATACATCAATAAGCTTTGCATGCTGACACCTAATTTTGCAGGCTACTTTGGTTATGGAGGCCGTGTTTTGCATATCACTACCCACCCCCTCCTGACACCTACTGCCTTTAAAGGGAAATGAGGAGAAGAGAGGAAGAGGCCCAGGGAAGAGAGAGGAAGAGAGAGCAAAAAAGGGAAAGCTTCTTTTCTTCTCTGCCTAATCAGAGATTTCTTTATATTTGTCAAACGCAGATATGCCAAATCAACTTTAATTGATTCCTCGGCGGCACTCACAGATGATTTTTGAAGGACTGGGCTTGTATTCCCAGACACACTGTTGTGTTTCCAACAAAAAAGGAGGATTCTTCCACAAATCAAATTTTGATGCCAATTAGTTAGCATTTTCCATTCCAATTAAATTGGAGACTTGGAGACCTTTCTGATTTGGGAAGACTTTATATATATTTTATATTAAAAATGCCCTTCAGGGGCTAATCAGCAGCAGGGACTGTCCATGGGTGGTGATGGGCACTCCGGGTGGGGGACCAAGATGTGTTGTGGGTATTCTCAGCTCCTTTCTCTTGTTTATTTCACGAACGTTTGTCAAGCCCATGGCAACCTGTTATATGACATCACAAAGGTTTTTACCTTGCAGTTAGGTGGCTAAAGTCATTAGAGCTTTGACAACCAATAAAATGTTATAATCTAAGAGGGTTTCCTCCCCCCCCCCCATATCCCATCCTCCATACCCCTTGAGACCTCATTGTATAAAAAGAAAAGCGGTGGTGATATAGGTGGAAGAAAACCAAGACATATTAAAAAGAATAGGTGGTGGCTAGATATGAGTGATTATATAAACAAAGCAAATAAAAGCACAAATGAAACAGAAAAATATAAAGCCTACCAAGTTTAGTAAGGATACCTATATATTCTTATAGGTACTCTTATATACCTATAAGTACATGGCTGTGCGGACACGTAACTGAAAATTTCTAATCCTATTAAATTAAGCATTATAATATGCATGAAACATCTTCAAGGAGAGAATTGTCAGTTAAAAATTTAATAGCAGGCAAAATCAATTTGAAACATACCACAAGGTTTCATTTCCTTTTCTTCTTCCTCCTATTTTCACCCTTCCTTTTTTCTCCACTCTTCTGAAATCAGAAAAGCAGCAGCAGCACACAGGCTACTGGCCTTACGAAATCACCTTAGAGGTACTCATGGGTTACGAGTAGAGAAGCTGCCTGGAGCTTCACCTGGACACCAATGACCAACCCATTTCCTGGGCTGGACAGGCGTTTGAGCTCCAAGCCTGTGCACCTCTGTCACACAGGTAATCTCAGCATCCACACTTGGTAACCTGAAGATGCTTAAAGAAATCAGTTTTCCACTGTTTGAGTATGGCTTCAGTATGTTCCCCCAAGGCCTCATGTGTGGACATTTTATTCCTGTTGTGAGTTACAAAGAAAGGCGGGACTTTGGATAGAATAATGCTGCTAGGGTGGGGCCCTCAAGATTGAATCTGGGTGGCTTTATAAAAAAGAAGGAGGGGAATCAGAGGACACATCTACAGCCGCGTGCTCCTTGTGCCTTTCTGCCATGGGATGCCAGCAAGAAGGCCATCATCATATGCAATACCTTGGCCTCAACTTCTTTCTTACTTAATTTGTGATATGGTTAACAACAGAAAATGGAGTAATCGGAGGTACAAACTGTAGACTGAAGTGTGACAAGCGAGGGCACTGACCTTAAACCTTCTGCAGCACCTCCCTCTGGTCTTGCTTGTCTATCCCCAGAGCAGTGGCACAACATGAAGTGAGTGCCCCTGGCAGCAAGGGCCCAGCTGTGGCCCTCCTGACAGGGAGGAAGCACCCATGGAACAGCCTTGCGGCCCATCCTTTTCTGGTCGCTGGGAATGAGAGCCATGCGCTGTAATCTGTCACTGTTACTTTAAAGATTTTTTTTTTTTATTTCTTGTTTCAGAACTTTTGTTTTTTTATTTATTTATTTTTATGGCCAGCTCAGCCTGCCCTGAAGGCAGGGCTGGCGCAGCATGTGGTGTTGGGGATCAAACCGCGGTCCCTGCAGCCACCCAAGCTTTCCTAAGCAGGCACTTTAGACCACTGAGCCATCCTGCCGGGCCCTGTCACTGTTACTTTAAACTGGCCACCTGGCTAGCCTCAAGGCCAGTCTTCACAGCACCTTCCAACTGGCGGGCAAAGCAACCTGCTGGGTTTAAGATGCGTGCTCTCCAGAGTCTGAGCTTCAACTTCTCCCCACAGGGCCAGCCCCACCCTTATTTTCCAGAGAAGGAAGGTGATGCTTGGAGTCACTGAGTATGGTCCCCGAGGAGCTGTAGCCACTAGGGTGGGTGGAGCCAGGACCCAGAACCCGGAGCCAGCCTGCAGCGACCACATTTAACTGTCTCTTTGGGACTCCCTGAGAGACATCAGATTCTTTAGAAGAGACTAGTGTCCTATAGCAAGGATTAATTAAACTTTAAAAAAAAAATCTGTCCTTTTAGATATTGCTCAAGTTCTGGTAAGTGAGAATTTATTGCAGAAAAGTAGTCTAAGGGTTGGTGAGGTGGCTCAGTGCACTAAACACCTGCTTTGGCAAGCACAAGGACCAAGGTTCGATCCCTGGTCCCTCGGGCCACACCAGCCTCACCCTGGGGCATGCTGAGTCAGTGTCTGGGTGCAAGAGTGGTGGCACACACCTGTAATCCCAGCACTGGAGAGTCTGAAAACAGAAGAATCACTACAAGTCCAAGCTGTGTAGCGAGACCCTAAACCAAATACATAAAAATAAAAGAAAAACAAAAGAAAAACAGTAGGCTGGGGAAATAAATATTTCCATAGAATGAGTGCCTGCCTGGCAAGTGCATGTCTTGAGTTCAATCCCTGGTGCTGGAAAAAAAAAATACGGCAACAAATAAAAAAGGTCATCCGTAGCCACCACTGCCCAGCAGCTCACAGATCCTGGCCATAAGCCACAGCCTCCTGTCCTGGATAATAATGAAATTAAAGTACCAATTTCCAAACCCAGAATGAAGCATCACACATTTGGAGACTAAAACTCCAGTCCTGGGCACAATGGCACAATGAGCAAGTTACTGTTTCAGATTAATGGATGATAGATAGGTAGGCAGATTAACTTTGGTCTTTCTTTCTTTCTTTTTGAGACAGGGTCTTGCTATGAAGTTCAGGCTGGCCTTGAGCTCACTTTTGTAGCCCAGGCTGGTTTCAAACTTGCAACAATCCTCCTGCCTCAGCCTTCCAAGTGCTGGGATTACAGGCATGCGCCACCCTGTCTGTCTTTCTATCTATCTTTCTATCTATCTTTCTATCTAACTTTCTTTCTTTCTTTCTTTCTTTCTTTCTTCCTTCCTTTCTTTCTTTTCTTTCTTTCTTTCTTTCTTTCTTTTCTTCCTCTCTCCCTCTACTTTTGGTAGGCCTGCAGAGGCTTTTGCTGTTTTCATGTTTATTGGACCTCTGTCAGGCTGTGTGAGTACACCAAGAGAAGATAAGCATCCCGTGCAGCAAGAGGACGGGCTGCGACATCTGAGCAGCCTCACCCCCAGCCATAGAGAAGAATTACAAGGAACGCTGAACACTGCTCACGTTAGCACAGGGCTGTGCTGCACTGTCAATTAGCATGTGTGTTTCCATAATTGTTATACAAGGGGGAAATTTACAGTGTTAAATGGCTCTCAAATTCACACTTCTGTGTGAGTTTTTGCTTGGTGGTGTGTCTAGTATTAGCACGGATGAGTGCCTCTGATGTCTCTTTGCCTGTGAAGACAGAAACAAGATCACAGCAATGGGACCTGCATAGCAGAAGGGGACGTCACTGTTCCTCAGGCTTCATAGCTGAATGGCTAGATCAATGGATGATAGGTAGATAGACAAATGCTCGCTTGCATGCTTGCTTTCCAATTTTTGGAAGGCCCGGGGAGGGTTTTGCTTCTTGCAGACTTATCAGACTTCTACCATTCCTTCACATCTAACTCTTCTTACAGATTCGATGAAAACACATTTTAAGCTTTGTACTGTGCACTCTGTGTATCCACCCATCATCCACAGAGTGCTGGGAGATCGTGGTTGGAGGACTACATGAGAGATATAGGTTAACCTAAAAAAGGAATTTCTTATCAACACAAATAAAAACAAAGCTTCCAGAGTTGTTGGAAATCTGAGCATATTAGTTCTTCATCTGTTTAGGTAATTTTGGGTGTGTTTTTTTGTTTAAAGAAAGAGAATGAGGCAGAAGGAACCTCAAAGTCATAGTCTCAGACCCTGCAAACCTACCCTCCAGCCTGTACGGACTCATCCACCACACACAACCATTACCTGTGTGCAGTGCCTGAAGTGACAAATGGGAATCAGCATAAACAAATCCCTAAACAAAGTATCTTGCAGACCAGAAAATTTAAGAGTTAGAAAAATGCATTCATACGGATTAAAAAGTATGATTCCTTTGTTATTCAACAATCAGTGTAATGCTATTCTATAATCAGTAAAGAAATAGGTTCAGAGAGGTTAAGTAACTTGCCTAAGGCTCACAGCCATTGAAATCAATTACATATCACCAATTAATTATTTCAAAATATGTCATTTACTCTCAAATATGACATTAAATGCCATTTCCAATGTTATTGAAAATAATGCATCACAAATATTCAGAGGTATTACTTATTCATTTTTTACATCACTATCTTGTTCCATAAATGATTTACGATGCCCAGAAAGACAACTGACAAAGAGCCACCAGATGACGATGATTAAGATGATAAATTTTTTTGGCAATGCCGCATATGCAGATTAAACCCTTGTATGTTAGTTTAAACCAGCTAATTATCTTATTAGCTTGCCTTAATTTTAAGCATATAAGTAAATTAAAAAGTATAAATAAAAGGTAAATTAAGAAACATAATGTCCTTGGGCAGAATTGAAGTAACGACAATATTTCTATTCTTGGCTCCTGAGCAAAAGGAAGTTGGTTGCTTCTTGGCTTGGTCCCTTCTGCTTCAAGGAGAGACTGCTAAGATGCTTCTAAGGATTTAGATCTCAGACACATCAGTCCATTCTGCAGCTTCCTACCAAGGAGGCCTGAGAAGAAAAATGCCTGTGAGGACCAAAACAGGTGGAGGTGAAAGAGTTGTGGACAAGGAGCAGAGAACAGTACCACCTCACTGCTTTTAGGGAAAGGGAAAATGAAAGTCTGACACCATGTTTTTCCAAAGATGGAAGCCAAAGGTTGCTCTCATACCTGGTAAGGAGAATAAACTAGGTATGTCGCTGCTTGTAAGAGGGGAGGTTGTGGTTAGAGGTGAAGCTTCAAGAATTTTTGTGTAAGATAAGCTTTAAAGTCATGAGTTGGATTGAGAAGTTAAGACCATCTAAGAATGTTGGGAAGACAAGATCAAGAAAATCCAAGGTCTGAGATCCTGCACCACTTCCCAACATTGCAGAGGCTCAGAACTAAGAAACTCTGTTAAAGCAGCCTGAGGAAGGAAGAAACCAAAGTGCAGAAGGGCGTGAGTCAAGAAGAGAAAGTGCCTCACGATGTGTCCAGAATGGCATTATCAGCTCTGCAGAGGCCGCAGGTAATTCGGGTAAAACCAGGACTGACATTTACCTGGCTTTTTAGCTGATGATGGTTTATAAAATCACCCTTCTCAAAGGCTTTAATTAATATCTTGGGAACCAGGAATTAATCATAATAATAATATAACTATCTAGACTTGGACTTGGACGATGTGTATGCACTAAAAGGTTAACATACAGCAACCTTTGTATGGATCTAATTTGATTCATGCAAATGTTGATTGAAGTAGAATTGCCTCAAATTACAGAAAAAAATAGTACAGAGGATAAGTGACTTATCTGAATTCACTCAACTATTAGTAAGTCTAAAACTAGAATTCTAGATCCAAAACATAGTGCAGAGTTGACCATAGATGAAATCTGAATTCTAACAGGCGGTGTGATGTGACAGGAATGGAAACAGCAGACTTGCTGTCTTTTCCCTGGGACACAAACAGCTCCCACTTGGATCCATTCATCCAGGTGGGGTCAATAAGCCTACCCAGGCAGCCAAGGACTGAAAGGATTCTCTGGATATGCAGTTTGCAGGGCTAAAGCTGGGAAAGTCTTCGTCAAGTTATAGTGAATAGGTCATTCTCCACCCAATAAAACTTCCTTTGGCATGCCTTTCAGGAAGAAAGCTGCTGTAGTTAACCATTGGAGATTTTACAGTGAGTATGAGCTTCCCAGGGGTGGTCTTGGAGCCTCTGTAGAATTCTGAGTCTGCTCTCCAGGCTCTGCTCACTACTCCCACTAAATGGGACCAGGGAGTTGGGAACCAAGAGCAAGGTCACTTTCTCAGGCCTCTCTCATTGATGGGCTTGCTTACTCGACTCCTCTAGGCTCCTGCTGTAACCCTTTGGGAAACCCAAAGGTGTGTGCCCGCTGTGGTCCCAACCCCCAGCTCCCCTGGAGGCTTCCTGGGCATAGAGGCCCCAGTTTGTCAAATTCCTTCTGATCTACCCAGCTAATGAGATCAAAATAGCTATGTCCATGAGGGATACATTTTCTCAATGGGAGCATATGCCTCAGAAAACACATTGAAAATATTTATCTTTCCTCACAGTACAGAAAGACCAGTATAGAATACTAGCTTGTAAAAATGCTCTTTGAAAAGCAAAAGCAAGGGAAAAAAAAATGATAAAGCATAGGAAATGAAAAGTGAACCCTCCCAAACCAGGCTGCCTGTTGATGTCCAGGAGATTTGCTTATGCCATTTGGATAGCTTTGTTACCGTCTCAGCTGATAGCATATTGAAGCAAAAACACACGCCTTAGAAATGCCAGGTCTCCTTTGGCCTTGAGAGAGGCCTGAGACCCTGCAGTCACCTTCCAATGGGCTTGTACTGAGCTGATGACCTCTAGCAATCCGCAGAACACCCGGTCTTGCAAAGCTAAAGCTGCCCAAATCAAATCTACACAGTGCTTTAGACAGTGTTACAGTTTGTGTCTAGTTGTCACCCAAAGTCTCATGCAGTCATGGGATGGGGACTTCTAGAGTTTGACATTAACTCATAGTCCACTAGGATTTGGGGTGATTCAAGGATGGGATTATGGGTCTGAGTAATGCTGGGATTACGAGTGTGGCCCGAGACAGATAGCCTTAGGCCAAGAGCCTGAATGTAATATAACAGAGACACAGAGACAGAGAGACGGAGAGACACAGAAACAGTACCCCCCCCCCTCTTTCACCTTGGTTGCCATTGTTGCTGGTCCCTGCTACTTTTAGGTGTTGGGTATTTGTCCCAGCAACAAGTGAAGAGTAACTGAGACAGAGAAGCCAGCCCAGGTATCCTCAGCCCACATAATCAGTCTCCTCTGCCAGTACTCCCAAAATGGGCATGATTTTGTTTCACCTCAGCAGACATTTGGCAATGGTTAGAGATACTTCAGGTTGCTTCTGCCAGTAAGAGTGGGAGAAGTGCCGGGAGTGGTGGCACACATCTGTAATCCCAGCACTTGGGAGGCTGAGGCAGGAGGATTGGTGCGAGTTCAAGATCAGCCTGGGCTACAAAAGTGAGCTCAGGACCAGCCTCAACTGCATAGCGAGACCCTGTCACAAAAAGACAAAAAAAAAAAAAAAAAAAAA
>PVJA010030336.1:12357-26022 GCA_004027025.1 Myocastor coypus | reverse complement strand
AGCAAGAAAAAAAAAAAAATCCTTAATTACAATGCATGGAACGCAGAGCTAGATTGGTGAGATGAGCTTTAGGAGGCTTAGATTCAATAGCCTCCAACGTCAGAAGCTTCACTGGTGGCACACTGCAATTGCAAAACCTTTGATTGTATATGTATCTGCTTCCTCTTAGTCCAAAGGGAAGTATATTCTTTCCTGTTTTTTTTTCCTTCTTTCTTTCTTTTTTCTATGCAACATTAATAGGGAGGTGGGTCATGCCCACACACTGCACTCTATAGAATGATTGTGAGGACAATATGTAATATGTCAACTTTCAAAGAAAAAAAGGGGGCAAAGAAAAAAAATAATAATGTGGATTTAGAAAGGTTAATGTTTAGTTGTTTGATCAATCTTATATACCTATATGTATTAATCTAAACTGATCCGATGATGAAAATATGTAATATAACCAATGTTAAATTTAAACAATAAAAGAATTGGAAAAAAAAATAGCGCTGCCCGGTTTCATTCATGGGACACAGCTCCTGACTGACTGTGTCGCATGCCATTGTCAGTGTCATGAAATATCAGCCGGGCAGCCCTAATGCCTGGTGCAGTGCCTGCCACACATTCAACTTATACTAGATAGTAGAAAGTACATTGGATGATGACTAAAAAGATGAATGACCTCACGTCAGGCCAATCAAGGTCCAGATCCCAACTGCCCTCATGAGTAGCTGTCTGACCTTGAACAAGTGATCTCAGCTCATTGTACCCTGGCTGCCCCAACTATGTAAGAGGACATCCCAGAACCTTCGCTACAGAGCTGAATACACGGATAGTCTGAACACCCAGAAAGTAGGTTCTCAGCCAGTGTCACTCTCCTCCATCCTCTCCTTTATTTTGACGAGTAAATGAACTGTCCTCTCAACATTCTTGCACTAATGTTTGGGACGAGATATTTTTTTCCACGAGTCTCTTTTTCAACTGAAATTATTTCTTCTTTCACT
Organism: Myocastor coypus; assembly: GCA_004027025.1. Classification (NCBI taxonomy): domain Eukaryota; kingdom Metazoa; phylum Chordata; class Mammalia; order Rodentia; family Myocastoridae; genus Myocastor; species Myocastor coypus. Next base: position 25,036 of record PVJA010030336.1, on the reverse strand, counting down.
GAACTCATTTTATTCTTATGCTGTGCAGTCCAGATTTATCTTCTAATTATTTGTCCAGAACTTCAGTTAATTTGATGTAACATTAGATTGAAGTCTCATTGCTGTTGAGTACTGTTATGCTACTGTGCATCCAGCATACTCCTGGCCCTCAGTAAATACACTGTGAAAGAAGATAGTCACTACTAATTGGTTGATTGATGATTGATTGATTGATTGATTGATTGATTGATAACCAATTCAACCAACAACCAGTGATAGGGGCCCAGCGGGATGGCTCAGTGGTCTAAAGTGCCTGCTTGGGAAGGCTTGAGCGGCTTCAGGGACCGTGGTTAGATCCCCGGCACCACATGCTGCGCTGGCCCTGCCCTCGGGGCGGGCTGAGCCAGCCACGGAAATGAGTGAGTGAACAGCCAAGGATTCTGAAGCAAGAAATAAAATAAATAAAATAAAATAAAATAAAAAATATATTTAAAAAAAAACAACCAGTGATAGACTCAACACCTGAAAGAATTGTGGAAGCATGTTATCAATTCCAAATGTGTCCTTTCTAAAATCCCTTTTCCAGGGCCTGGATGGTTACAGAACAGCTGTTTTGAGCTATGACTAAAAGGACCCCAAGGAATCACATCATTTAGTCAAGTTTCTAAAAAATAATTACACTGAAATGAATAATGAGTTTCTGATTCTGAGTTAAAACTCTGCACATTCTTCTTCGGCTATTCTCCCCAAATATTGCAGTAGATTACTCTTTCCTTTACTGCAGTTCAGGTGCCTCCCAGGCCTTAGGTGGTAGAGGTGGGGAGGACCTCAGAGGTGAAGAGAACCCAAGGGGCTGAGGTCGCATAGGCAGAAAGGGAAAGAGTCAGTGCTGGGTTGGTCACTTATCTGGCAAGTACAATAAACTCCTGTCATGAATATAGAGGGAACATTCTTGTTTCTTTCCTGAGAGACACAGGCCAAAACCATAGGGAAGAGAACCTCAACAGAGAGAGAGAGAGAGAGAGAGAGAGAGAGAGAGAGAGAGAGGCCACTCTTGGGGCTCCCACCCCTTTGTTCTGAGGTTGCCTTAAGCATCCCAGCCACCATCATCTTGGAAGGGATGGTCCCAAAGCCAGCTCTGCTCTACTAGCCAAAGGTGCCACAAAAACAAGATGTAACAGTGGTTGGACCAGTTCCTGATATCACAAAAGGATCTCCTCTTTCTCCAGAGTTCCCGAATACTTCCTCATCAGCCAAGTTTCGTGTGTGTTTGTTTTCATTTACGCGGTGAGCCATGGGTTGGAGTGAAACACAATTCATCAATCTTTGACTGCATTGCTGACACCCATCCCTCCGCTCTGGTGGCCATGCCATTATAATAACACATATAGGGATTCTCCACCACACACGCCTAGAGGGTGTCCCACCTCAGATGAGACTTCAGTCACCTGACTTTCCTGCTGCCATCACATCCCCCGCCTCAGGATAGACCAGCTGCCCAGAGATTGGGCCCCATGGTGCCTCAGACCAACCCTATACACCACACAGCAGCTCCTGCTCCTTCTCCATCAGCCACCCTACCTTAGCCTGGGCACCCAGCACCTCATTCCTCATCATGCCGGTTATTCTCTCATCCAACCCCATGTCCAAACCCTCCTCTCCCTCTAGCCCCTTCCTCTGGGCCCTCGGAGCACACCATCACCAGCCAGCTCTCCCTATGTCCTGCCTCCATGTGCATCTTCCTGCAAAGGGAGAGCTGGGTGTTCCTTGGAGGACACAATTTCCAGCGTAAAACACAAAATCATTGTATTTTACAGACTCTTCTTGCTGTCCTCTCCTGCCCCTGGCCCACAGAGTCACAGTCGCATAGCATGTGGTTCAGTACCTCCTGCTTCACCACCATGCCTGTCTCAGTCCTGGAGTCATCCAACACTTGGACAGTGAGTCCCTCACTTGCTTTATATTGGTGACCATTTCCTGCACCTGTACCCACTCATCTCATAAGGATGTTGTGTCTTAGCCCTTGCCCGCAGAGCTACCCTAGACTCCCAGATACACATTCTCCTTATTTCCCAATCAATAGTCTTTGTTGCTGCCTCATCTCCCTGGCCTCTAAGCATTGTAAGTCTTCTAGGGGCATTCAGTACCTTAGAGATATTACATAATCTCATAGCTCCAGATGCCATGCAAATTGTTGTCTTCAGTATAAAATAGAACTGCACTAAGGCTCAGAATCCCGAATTCTAGTCCTTTATATCCAACTGCTTATTTCACATCTACACTTTGTATTCTAAGAGGAACCTCAGCACTATACGAACAAAATCAAAATCTCATCTTCAACACAATTTGACTCTTTTCTCTACCTTAGTAAATGTTCGTTTCAACCTTGCAGCTGCTCTGGCCAAAACCTTTAGATCCCCTGTCCCTTCTTTGTGTCTCACATCCTCCCTCAGCTCCCTGGTGCGTGCGTCTGGTCCCCCCTTCACAAAGTACCCAGACTGTGGCCTCTGTTCCTTATCTCCAGGGCCGCTGCCAGGATCCCATCTCTCACCTTTCTTGGACCGTTGCAAGCTCTTCCTAGCTGCTCTCCCTTGCCCCTTCCTTCTGTCCAGTGCCCCTTCGGTTCCCGCTCAACACAGCAAGGATAGTGATCCTTTGAAGTATAAGTTTGTTTTCGTTTTCATTGCTTCAAACCCTCCAGTAGATTTCCATTTTACTCCAAGGAAAAAAACCAAATCTTTTCAATGATCTCAAAGACCCACCATAATCTAACATCTGGCTCCGGGAGATCTCATTCCCCTTTGGCCATCACCAGGATCTCTCTGACCTCTTCTGTCACTGTCCCCTTTTCCAGGTTACTGCAGCCACTGGACTGTGTCACACCATTATCACTCTGCTTGAACTGTGCTTCCTGAAATACCTGTCAGCTCATCTCTTCCTTCCAACCTCCACCTATATAGCGATATCTTCCATGGGACCCTATTTAACTTTATGATGTCTCCCAGAGTTTCCTATATCCCTTTCCTCCTTTATTTTTCTCAATAGCATTGATCACTGTCTGATACATTATGTCATTTAATTGGCTATTTATTTATTGCTAGTTCCCCTCAGCATTATGCATCATCAATGTCTGTTTCATTCAGTGTACCCAATACAACAGTACGATATCTGAAATCTCAATCTGAAACAAATCACCATACCCTGTCCCTCTAGCACCCCACTTTGAACTGGCCAACCCACTGACCCAACCACACATTTCCTGTCTTCCATACCCTCAAATCCTAAGACCTTGATCCACCCCATTTTCCATAGTCCCGGCCACCTCACGTTACCTCCTTGCTTATACTCTCCAACAAACCCCAATTTGTCTTCCTTTTTTAAAATTTTGGGACAATTTATTGAATAGAGTATGTTATGCCAAGCATCATCTAAAACCAATGAAAATTTATAAAATGAATTAAAATTGTATTTTAAATAATTTAATTCAAAACATTTTACAATAAATTATAATAGAGAACACTGCCATAAGTCAAAGTGAAACAAAAGTATTGTCAAGTTACATAAAACACAGTGAAGAATGAGCATTGAAATGAGCATGACTGCATGATTTGTCTAAGGCTTACTTAACCTTCTTTCCCTGGATGTGATTTTGGGGTGGAGCTGCCATGGATCGTACATCTAGAGGAGGGTGCAGAAATCTAGTGCCTTGCATAACAACGCCCATGACAGCTGTCCAGCCAGGGCATAACCATCCCATGAGAGCGAGAGATCCAGGCTGCTTCTTCTGAAGAGGGGCTCACTGGCACCAGGAGATGTGATAATCCTACTTCCCCTCATCATTCCAATCATGGGTCTCACTGTTTTTTTGGTCCATACCCTGTCAGTCCATGATGTGCCAGGTAAACATTGTTAATTCAACTTACTTAGCATGGTTCATCAGTTGTTTCAAAAACAAACAGTCTTTTAGGATGTGAACCACTGATCATGTCTGAAGCCAAGAACTATGAACCTGAGCAGCCTTTCTTCAAGCACTGCAGCCTGATAGTATCTGCATCCCAGAGTCCCGAGTGATTGCCACTGGGTCTCCTGGCTTCTCTCATCCTGCAGCCCACAGGAGAGACTTGATTTATTGCTGCAGATCATGGATACTGATGTCATAACACTTCTCAGTACCAAAATCATGACTGGCTCAGAAGCAAGAAGCAAAGCTGAGTCCTCTCAGGTACTCATTTATGTGACCTGTTGTCTGCAATCTGTATAGAAGTGTGGGCTCAGTGCACAGCCAGAGTTCTGTTGGGCATGGACTTTTTAAAAGGGAAAAACTATAATTGGTTTTAAAAAAAATACTGAAGATATTTAGGAAGACACTTAAACATGTCCACAAAACAGTGAAGAGCTAGTGCGCAGAGAAACTGTCTCCTGTAGGGCCACCATTAACTGCTACTCTAGAATTCACACCAGTCGCTGAATTCATTCTAGAACATTCTGAACAAGATGCCACCACCTATTATTGTAGCACCCACCTCATCTGAAAACTAGAAAAAGCCAGGCATGGTGGCACACGCCTGTAATCCCAGCACTTGGGAGGCTGAGGCAGGAGGATCATTGTGAGTTCGAGACCAGCCTGGGCTACAAAAGTGAGCTCAAAGCCAGCCTGAACTGCACAGTGAGACCCTGTCTCAAAAAAGCAAAATAAATAAATAAATAAATAAAAATAAAAAAATTAAAAAAAAAATGAAAACTAGAAAAACCACTGGGAAGTCACTACCATTCATATAATTATGACCTTGTAGCACAGGAAGAAATTAGCCAAAAGATGGTTTGAGGATGGTAGACACTTCCTTGCCTAACTAGAGTATACTACTATCCATGTTCTTAGGGGCAAAATCTAGCACTATTTGATATTACACAGTACCTGCCTTTATGTCTTTCTTTCATTAAAATTACAGTCCTTGGGGCCAGAGACATAGTTCAACAACATAAGTGCCTGCCTCACAAGCACAAGGTCCCAAGTTCAATCCCCAGTACCACAAAAAATAAAGTGAAATAAAATTTTACTTGAAATGAAATCTAGTATTAGTACCTCAAATGGAATCTACCTGCCTGGACAAAATTTTAGTGCACAATATAGTAATGTTAACTACAGGCACAGGACTATATGGTAGATCTGTATAAGTTAGTTATTTATGAAGCTATACCCATCAGGTAATAACTCATCTCCCCCCTCCTGATACCCCAGTTCCTCCTAAACTCAATTAACTGCTTACAGTATCCCTGTGCTCATGCAGGTGAATGGTGCTGGAGAAAAATCACAACCATCCTACCAGGACTCATTCTAAATTTATGGCTAAAAGTCTTCGGCGAGCACTCAGCCTTGACAAGCAAACTTCCATAGTAAATCCATTAGCTTCCTCCCAAGATGGCTCTTGCCTGCTACCTTCCATCCTCCCACCCAACTCTCAACTAAAGCCTTCGCCATCTAATTCATAAAAAAATACGGATGCAGTCATTAGGTGAAAGCCACCTCCCCCACCCCATCTCCAGCTCCACAGGCTTCCCTATCTCAGTATCACAGGCCTGGTAACTGTCTCCCACCCTTCTCTCTTCTTTGTAGACTTGACCCCTGATACAGCGTCCTCTTTCCTGCAGCACATAGCACTTCCTAAATTCAATGTCTAAGGTAACCATTGCTCCAGGAATCTTTCGTACATCTCTCCTGTGGCTGCGCTTTCTCTTCTGGTGATTCACAAAATCCCATGTCTTCAAATGTCATTCATGCACTGAAGATGTTCAAATTTATTTTTCTAGTCCAGTCACCTGTTTCTTGAGGTCCAGCTTTCTACCTATAACTACATCTATATTACATTTCTATTTGCATGTTTAATGGGCATACTAAACTAACTTGATCATTCCCTATCAAGGAATCATTCTTATTTGTTTATTTATTTTTTATGGCTGGCTCAGCCTGCCCTGAGGGCAGGGCTGGCACAACATGTGGTGCTGGGGATTGAACCGCGGTCCCTGCAGCCGCCTAAACTTTCCTAAGCAGGCGCTTTAGACCACTGAGCCATCCTGCCGGGCTCCCCAAGTAATCATTCTTAATCAATTTTCCCATCCTAAAAAACAGCACAACCAGCCACTCAGTTGTTGAAGAGTCACTTTGCAGTGAAGAAGAGTCACTTTGGATTTCTACTCTTGCTCTCATAGGTAGCCCCACTTCTGTCAAACTGACTTCCAAAATGGATCCTGAATCCTGCCTATTCTTACCATCTCTGCTGCAAGCATCTGCTCTCTCACCCATCATCTCCTCTACTTTGGTTCAATGGAAGAGCAGCTTCCATTGAAGTTGGTGAGATAGCTCAGCAGTCTAAAGCGCCTGCTTGGGAAAGCTTAGGCAACCAAAGGGACCTGAGCAACCAGCACTACATGCTGCGCCAGCCCCACCTTCAGGGCAGGCTGAACTGGCCATAATATATATTTTAAAAAGAAGAAGTTGGATTTGTAGCATGTCTCATAGTGATGAGGAGAAAAATAAAGCAAGGGCTTGGGATATGAGTGTTGAGTTGGGGGCTGGAATTTTAAGTAAGATGGCTTTAAGATGACAGTGTGCCTGGCCCACTGAAGAATGATAACGAGACACAGGTACTGGGATGTTAAAAACAGAGAGGAGAAGAGGTCAGAGTGTTACCAGGCAGGGACTGTGGTAAGGCTGTGCAGGACCTGGCAGGTCATGGGAAAGACATTTGCTTTGCTTTGAGTGAGACTGTAGTCTGGAAGAGTTTCTAACAGAGATCTGACCCATCTAATGGGATAATTTTGCTGTGGTTGAGAAAAGACTGCAGATGTTGAGGAGGCGAGGAGCTGAGTTGCAAGTTATCTCCTATAATAGGTAGCCCAGCAACTACAGTATTAATGTCATTTATTTTATTGACAAGTGATGTAGATTTGACCAGAACAATACTGAGACCAAGGAGGTAGCTCCGTGGAATAAATGCAGACAGGGAGGACAGGGAGGACGAGGACGACGACAATGAGGAGGAAGAAGAGAAAGAACCATCACAGTAGCAGTGAGGTAGAGTACAGTGAAAATTTCTTGAAATTCTGGAAATGAATAAATAAACCCTTTTAGAGTGAACAAGAATTACTGAGAGGTCAGAATTTATGATAAGAAGAAATTTACAGGTGTCTGAAAGGCTGTGGATGATCTTGAGTCCCTGTTTGTTACAGTTTATAATGAGATTCCCACCACCCCCCCAGCCTCATGCACTTATAGGAGGATCTTTGGGGAGGTGATTGGACCATGGGGTCAGGTATGCTCAGTAGCCTGGTCCCCTGAAGAGTTAACAGCTAAGTGTGATGTTGGGAGGCCAAGCCTAGTCACTGGGGGTGTGGCCTGCAAGCATCTAGCTCCCTCTCTACTCCTTTGAGCTTTCTGTTGCCTGCACCTATACCACAAGTTCTTTCTACTCTGCCATGCCACCTTGTCTGGTAGACACCTGACTGTGGACTGAAACTTCCACAAACTGTGAGCCAAAGTAAGCATCTTCTCATTTATGTTGTGGGTGTCAGGTATTCTGTCCCTGTGAGAAGAAAAACAACTAAGATACTACTTGACTGTGACTTGCTTTATCACCAGTGGTCAAGTCCAAAGGCCAGGGACCATGAATCTAGTATGTCCTAGAGTCTGTTTCAGAGCCATTACTATTTAGTAGTAAGCTTCTCTAGAATGCCTTCTTAGGAATGCCCCAGTCAACCCTCTAGTAGGGGAAAGACCACCTTTCTCAAACCACCATTAAAATCAGTGAGTCTGGAGCATTTTATGATCAGTGTCATGTTTACCTAATATGTGTATTGCTTTGGTCAATTCCAATGTGAGTTATTATTAGCTTATACCAGGAGTCAGTTAGGCTTCCTTCTGATCAAAGAACAAGCCCACCAACACACACAGCCAAGTGTAACAGGAGTTACTGAGAAACTGTAGAAACACAGCTCATGGGTTGCCTGAAGTCACCTCAGTGACTTATGTCGTGAGGGCCCTCAGTAGGAGCCCAGACACTTGTGTGGGAGCAGAGGGACTGCACACTCACTCTGTGTCTTTATACTGCCATGCCACGGGGTAACCACTACCATTCCTAAACCTCTTAGATGAGAACATTGGACAACATGGTTGTGAAGTTGCTTCCAACTTGATACCCACATGTCAGACACCATCCAGTTACACTTTGAAAATAGTAGAAAACTAATACTATTTACTACGCTTTCTCTCTTGTTATCCATAGTTGTAGTCTATGATCAAGGCAATAAAAAATATTAAAAGTAACTGGCCCAAGTGCTCTTGGAAAGTCTTCTCTCACCCTACCAGTACTTTTTAGCATAAGTAGCATTGATTAGCCCATTACTTTAGACTTAGGCATCTTGGTCATCTTTTCCTTTGCATTTTTCTCGCCTGTGTGTGTGTGTGTGTGTGTGTGTGTCTGTGTGTGTATTTTACAGGGGCTCACTACATAGATCAGACTCATAGTGAGCCTCCAGTTTTCAGCCTCCCAAGTACTAAGATTACAGGCATGGGCCACCATGCCCAGTCTCAATCACCATCTCAGCGTGCCCAGGGGTGGGGCTGGCACAGCAAGCTGGGGATCAAACCTTGTCCTCTGCACTCTGCCTAAGCAGGCACTTTAGTCCACTGATCTATTGGAATGGCTCTTCTCCTACATTTTTTTTTAAATCTAGGGAAGATTTCCTTATTAGATCTCCATTAAATATAATATTTTATTTAATACCATGTTTGATTTTATTATACCTGGCCCTGTGTCATTGCACACGTTATCTGTTGCTACATAATAAACTGTTAGAGGCTTCAGGAAACAGTCATTAACATCAGTTTATAAGGTTGCCGTCAAGAAGTCGGTGGGGGCTAACATCTTACCTGAAGGCTTAACCAGGCACCCTTCATGCAGCTGTTGCCAAAAGGCATGAGTTCTTCGTGGGAAAGCTCATGCAGCAGTAGGCAGCTTGTGTGTCCCCACAGCACCGCCAGATTTCCTCAGAGCAAAGAAAATCTAACAAAAAGCAAGTGGGAAGCTAGGTTACCTGTTGTGACCCAGCCCCAGAAGTCATGTACTGCCTTATAGCACACAGTACAAGTCAGTCGTTAAGTCCAGTAGCTCTCAAAGGGAAGCAAATAAAGCTCCATTTTTTAAGTGAATGCCACAGAATTTGTGAACATTTTTTTAAAAAAAGCTAAAAACGGGGCCCGGCAGGATGGCTCAGTGGTCTAAAGCGCCTGCTTGGGAAAAGTTTGGGCAGCTTCAAGGACCACGGTTAGATCCCTGGCACCACATGCTGTGCCAGCCCTGCCCTCGGGGCGGGCTGAGCTGGGCATAAAAATGAGTGAATAAACAAACAAAGATTCTGAAACAAGAAAAAAAAATAAATTTTTTTTAAAAAAAGCTAAAAACATTTAAAAATACTCCATCATAATATTGGATCATAAACCTTTAGAACTGGAAGAAAACTTTAGATGGTATAGTATGACCTGATGGGAAAACTGTAGAAGAAACCTAGAGCACTATTCAGTCTACTGAAAACTTAAGAAGAACCCTTGTGCCGTTCACCAATGGTGTAGGACTCAGATCGGGACTCTAGCATTTTACGGAGTAGTTTCCTCATCTGCAAAAGAAAGGATTAATCTTACTTTATGAGATGATGTAAAAATTAAGCACCATCTTTCATATTAAATTGACAGCACAGAATCTGCTACACAGTAGATGCTCAACTAATCTTAAGTTTTTTTTTTAACCAATCAGCTAACAATAAAATATGTTTTCCTAGTAGACAATCCCTAATTAGGTTCTTTATTTTCACTCAGACATTTTGGGGGCAGTCTAATCACACCACTTGTTATAGGATTTGTATTGCTCAGCTAGTAGATTTTCATTTCCCAAATGTTCGTAACATATTCTTTAAAGAAGTAACAGCCAGGGCTGGGATATAGCTCAGTGGTGCACCAGCTGCCTGGCAAGTACAAGGTCCTGAATTTGATTCTTGATTAAAGAAAAGTATTTGCCAGTGTGACTGATAATTAGGGAAAAGACTCTGATGGGAGTAGAAAGTGTTACCATATAATGAACCTGAATGTATCCCCAACAAATTCAGACTCAAGAGAAGAATCAAAGAAATGAGAAGACCCAGAGTTCAAGTGATAAGCTTTTATTCTGAGCCATCAATAAAGGAGGAAACCTTTGCCAGCCTCGAGTTCTCCTCTTCTACCCAGCCGGGATGGACAGCCTGGTAAGCATGGTCTTTTTCACTCCTTCTGCAGTGGGGGCTTTGGGGCTTAACACTTTGTGAACTTGAGCGCTGTCTTGGTTCCTTTTGCTGAGACAAAGTACCCAACACCTAGAATTAAAGGAGAAAAGGTTATTTAGCTCACAGTTTATAGAAGTTTCAGTCCATACTCAGCTGGCTCCAGTGCAGAGTGGCACATGGCAGAGGGCAGCAACTCATGGAGGCAGAAAACAGCAAAACAGCAAAAAGCAAAAGGTAGGCGCAGCAGCGGCAGCAGCGACAACAGCAGCGCCAAGCCTCCTTTGCTTCCTTACATCGCATTCTCGCTATCCATGGGTGTAGCACTCACACCCACAATGCCAGCATTGGATCACAAATTAATGCCAAACTCTAGAAGCCTCCCCATAGCTGCATGAGGCTTTGGGAGGACAACCAGACACAAATCATAACAAGAACCAAGCAACATTCCAGGTCTCTGGGGCTTCAGGTCTCTGGTGCTAGGTTACACACAAGACATGACTCTTGGAAGAGCTCAGACAGTTCCATCCAACCCTCTCCCCTCTCTTTTCTAAATAAATCACAGCCCAATACTTTGCTGGTCTTGATGGAGAAGTTGCCCCCACAGCCCTAAAATCGTAATATGACTGGCAAAGGACTCATCTGAAAAACACAGCAACCAACCCAGAATTGGTGCACAAAACAACCCACTGCTGCCCTGAGATTAGCAGCCGCACTCGGACCCGTACACAGAAGGTTGCCTCGCATGAGGCTCGGTGAGCTGCCACTGCCTGGGCAGCTGGAGTGTCTCCTGCCGGCAAGTGCTTCTCCTTGCTGGACCCTCCGCTGGTATCACCAGCCTGCACACAGCAGCGACTCAGCCCCTCACCATGAGAAAGCCCCTGCCCACCCCCAACCCCCCACCAAAGCACCCTTTCTCTGCATCCAACCCCATTCCCTGATTTTTTTTTTTTTTTTTACATTTCACAGCATTTATCTTTTGCTGAAATCATCCTGTATGTGTATGCGTTTACTTGTTCTTTGCCTATCTCCTTTGCTAAAGTCTCAGTGACACAAGTTGCCAGTGTCTTTGCTTTGCTACCCACAGCATGCAGAAAAGTCCTTGTGTGATACAATTTGATGAAAGGGTAAGTTCATGAATATATAATGTATTGCCTGTGTTGCAGTATTATCAATCTTTTTAACTTCATCTCCCAAATAAACTAATAACTAAGCACCGTGGCAACAAAGTATAATTGCATAGATGAGGAAACTGAGCCTAAAGAGGTTGCCTCTTGCCCGAAGTCATTGTACTTAGTGAGAAAGAAGAAAAATATTTAAGCTCAAATACCACAGTCCATCTATAACATAGTCTCAAAAAAGAGTGACAGTCTTCCTATCCCAGATCTGAACATTTGAAAAATAAAACAAAACAACAAAAGTAGAAATAAAAATATTATCTTTCCATTACCGATGGAGGCCAAGTAGTAAAGCCTGACTTTAGTGCTCCAGGAAAATAGACTTCCTAAAATCAACCCCAAGTTCAAGCAGGCAACAGATGCAGGGGCCCCACCCAGAAGGACTTCCATCAAGCGGAACTCATATCTCTAGAGAACAAGCAGCTTCCCAGAAAGATGAAAGGAGTCAGGAAACCAAGCAGACTCCATTATTTTTTCCAAACTTATCTATTAAATAAGTCTTCCCATGTCGCAAGAAGCAGAGGGGGCTAGGGCACAGGGAGCCAGATCTTGCACTCTCCGGTCCCTTCCCAAGGAGGAAGCAGCACCGTGGAGGAAGCACGCCATCCCAAAGTACAGAGTGCTGCCATTTGCATGTGCTGAGAGCAACTCACAGAAGTTCACAGGCTGGAAGCGCGGTTCCCAATGAGGTGGTATGAAGATGTGGTGGAATCCTTAAGAGTGGGAGGAAGTGGAAGGTAGAGAGGTCCCTGGGCTGTGCCCTCACAGGGATGAGAGCTAGGCTCACAGAGGGAATTAGTTCTCATGAGAGTACACTGTTACAAAGGAGCAAGAGTGGCTCCTCTCTCCACCATCTGAAAAATCCACATTTGTTTTTCAAGGTACGTCCAACTTGTGCCTATACCAGCATTGTCAAGCATAGGATTCTTTTCCTCGTTTATCTTCTGGTAGCATTTTATATCCCCTTCTGCTACTGTAACACGTTCATTGTAGTTCTTTATGTAGACTTAATTACTACATTCAACTTTCCACTCTGCTCATTTATCCCTCTATGAGGTCCATCTGGAACACCAGTGGAGCAAATCCCAATAGAGAAAGCATTCTGATGCTAAACTACACTGCTGTAGTCTACACTAACCTAGAGGACCCAATACTTCTCCTCCTGCAAGACCTCCTAGAGACTCACTGTGCATACTGATCTTTTTCTTTTTCTTTTT
>PVJA010030336.1:0-12257 GCA_004027025.1 Myocastor coypus | reverse complement strand
ATAAATGGCTAGCATAAGGCCAGGGAGATAGCTCAGTAGAATAAGGGCTTGCCTGGCAAGTGCAGGGTCCTGAGTTCAATCCCCAGGATCAGAAAAAAAAAAAAAAAATGGTTAGCATATACATGAAAAACTGTGCAACCCCACTACCATCCAGAAAATGCAAATCAAAGCCACTGTAAGCTAGCACTTCGAGGCAGTAAGAATGGCTGTTATAAAAAAAAATGAAATATAATAAGTGCTGGTGAGATGGTGAAGCAAAGGGAGACTCGCAGACTGTTGGTGGGAACGTAAGTCAGCACAGCCACTAGGAATGACAGTATGGAATTTCCTCAAAAAATTAAAAAATACAATTGCCGTACAATCCAGCAACCCCACTGCTGAGCATCTATCCAAAGAAAAGGAAGTCATTAGTCAAAAAAAATCTGAACTGCCATATAACTCTCACACAGCATGGGATTGCTGGATAGTACTGCAACTGTATTCACAGCAGTGCCTCAGTGACATGGCAACAACCTCAATGCTCGTCACCTGATGAGTGGATGAAGAAAATATGGACCCCGTGCAAAGTGGAATACTATTCTGCCATCTTTTTTTTTTTTGAAAGAGAATATAATGCCTTTGTAATCTGATAAACAGAATTGGAGGTTGTTGTGTTAGGTGAAATGATTCAGGCACAGAAAGACAAACACAATGTAATTGTACACTCGCCGTGTGTGCAATACCCTCCCACCCCCCACACACACACACAAAAGACCTGTGCAAGTACAGAGTGGGAGCATCATTTCCCAGGGGAGAGGAAGTGAAGGGTTGGAAGATGGGGAGCAGAGCACACAGGATTTCATTTAGATGGAAAGAATAAGTTCAACAGCTACATGGTGCAGCATGGTGACTGAGCTAATAACTATATTTATATTCTTGAAAATCACTGTGAGTGGCTTTTAAGTGTTCTCATCAGAAAAAAAAATAAGTGTGTGAAGTAATGCATATGTTAATTAGCTCGTTTTAGCCATTCTGCACTATTTATATACATCAAAACATCATGTTGTACACAAAATGCACACAGTTATTATTTACCAATTAAAAAATTGTTTTAAATTCACTCCCACCTCCCTTTCTACCCCAAGAGATTTGCCTCTCCCCTCATAAAGGATTACCCTCTGCCCCAGCATTTTCCACGCACCATGCCAGGCCCTGCACGGCTCGGCCCTGTAGCTGCTGTAGGAAGTGGTCTTACTGGTATTCTGCTCCCCTGGAGCTCCTTGAGGGTTAAAACCTTGTCGTCAGCACCCTTGTCACTGTCTAAACACAGCCACTGGTACCTGGCACCTACTAGGAGCTGGTCACTGAATACACGGTTGATAATTAACATCTTCCAGTGACTTCCAGTTTTTGCTGTTATACAACCGATGCTTCTAACTCGTAACTTCTAAGTAAGGACTACAGTGATTTACATATGTGTATCCATGATGTTGGAAGTGCTTAAAAATATTGCGTAGCACATATATTTTCTTTTACAGAAATGGCTCTGGATCATAAACATATGTTTGTTATCCCCATTACTGTGATTTATGTATAGATAATTGCTCTCCTCTAAGAATGTTTAATCACAGTAGGACCCACTTTAAATAATATTACTTAATAAATTAGGGATCCAACATCCATCAAAATAACATGGTGCTGCCTTGCTTCTGAGATACTATTCTGCTCTTGGAGAGATGCCATCAGATATCCACAAAAGGACGTTTAAGTTTCACAGAACTCTGCCAAAACAGAAGGCCGACCTTTACCTCAGTATACCTTGTCTTTGGTATTAAATCAATAAGCCTTCAGCATATACACTAGGATCAAAGCAAAAAGAATAATACTATAGAACAGTGTGATAACTGTAGCAGCTTGGCATTCAAATTCTCTTTATCTCATCAGCGCCCGGTTGAATCTTCTTTTTCTTCTTGGTTAAGTTTGCTAGAATGTATCAGTAAACCCTTTTTTTCTACAATATGGAGAGTATCTTAAATGTATCATTTTAAATAGATTCCACAGTTTCCTGCCCTTACTTGGATGTGATGGAGGCAATATAAAAATTTGCTCTTGGGTGTGGTATAGTTTATATGATTAAACGCTTTATTCATACTCATATGTCAATCTATTAGTGTGCTGTTAATTCAAATGTTACTATGATGTATTTTATCCCCATTAGCACATTCATCACAGGTGGATGTGAAACTTGAACAAAGGTGTATGTTCTCATTAATGATGAGCAGCCTATTCATCTTACTAGAATGTAATTAATGTTAGTTACAATCCTTTAATTTTTCAATGTTTGTCACTGTGCATATTTAGCATTTCCCTTGTCCTTTATCAACTCGCTCCTGCTTATCACACAGTTAATTCAAAAAGACATATTTTTAACTAAGTCTGGTCTCTCTACTTAAAGTATCCATATATATATATATATATTTCTTACTGTCTGTGCCAGTTCTCATCCTATAGGACTTCATACTGGGTGAACAACTGTGAAAACAGTATTAAGGCAAAGGTGTGGTCCACCCTTTACAATGTAGGAGATTAATATAATTCATTTGCTAATTTAAATTAAAACACCTGAGAGATATTCCTCTATTCTACAACTGTATGGAATTATTATATATATATACATATATAGTTTTCTTCACTAACCACTGGAAGAAGCACACTACACTTGTTAACTCTTTTTAGCTACATTACAGCCTCTTTTTTTCCTCTTTTCTTATTTCTCTCTTACAGCAGAGGAAACAGAGAAGCAGATGATGGAGTAACTTGCTCAAAGGCACACAACTCATGAGCAGAGGCAGGACGAGGCCCAAGCAGCCTGACTCTGAGCTGCACAGTTACCATATCCCCACCCTGGTGCCACCTCACCTTCTGAGTTCCTAATGAATTTCATCACTTAGTGAGAGTAGGTTACATATGCATGAATTCTAAGCTAAGTTTTGGTACTGACTTACAGTCAGCGGTCATTTTTTCATCTGTTTGCTTGAACGGTGCAAATATGTTCAGTGACATATCTCTATCTTAGTTGTAAAACAATGAACTTGAATCTCCTTGAGGTCAGGGAAGTCACCTTAAGTGACTTTAACCTCCCTATATCTCAGCAAATATGTGTATGCAATGTGTTCAAAATAAATATTTTTTAAAATATAGTGGTGCCCTGTTTGCAGACTCAGTCTTTCCACAATTCTGGTCACGAATCAAAGTGGACAGGAACTGAATCAAAGTTCCCCACTAGGCCAACATTGAACCCAAACACTGAATTTGATTTGGTCTTTGTTCAGCTTGGTTCATGAACAGGTCACAGAAATAATCAAGTTCATGAATCAAGGTACCAGTGTATACGGTTTTTTTTTAAGTTTTAAGTTCCAAGAATAATGAGAAGAATCGGGGCCTCGCACAGATTACAATCTGAAAGCTCCTGTGGCCACTTGTCTTAAAGATTTTCAAGTGGAAGCTAAGCAGTAGGCCAAGCCCCTTTCACTCCAAATACTCAAGTTTAAAATTCAGTGAGTGGGCGTGGCAGCGCGGGCCTGGAATCCCAGCTCCTGGGAGGCTGTAAGCAGGAATCACTATGAGTCCCATGTAGTAGTGAGACCCTGAGCACCCTGTAGACCCTTTCCTAAAATACAAAATAATAATAATAATAATAAAATAAAATTCAGTCAAATGTTAGTATGTTTCTCAGAATGTAGGTATTTTTTTTTTCTTGTGTGTGTGTGTGTGTGTGTGTGTGTGTGTGTGTGTGTAACTAGGGATTGAACTCAGGCCCTTGGGGTTTCCAGGTAAGTACTTATTCTACTGAGCTATCTCCCCAGCCCCTTGATATTTAAATGAGTTTTTAAAAATTTTCAATGTACAACCCAAGTTTTCAAAAACTTTAACTTAGCCTGGGTTTTTGAAAGGGGAATAAACGGTATAATATAGGACACACATATTATAAGATTATTCTGTAATGAATTATCCAAACAGTCATATACCAAGAGTGCAGGAAATCTGTCTACACAATTAAGACTCAAGAATCCAGCTGACAGCCTGGGTCCCACAGTAACGTCCTGCACGAGTTCACCTGAAGACCTAGAGCCCATAACAACGCCCCCCACAAGTCCACCTGGAGGCCTGGAGCCCGTGACCGTGTCTCAGGCAGGTCCACTTCATGGATATGTGCTGGGAAGGCTGAAAGGTCAGTGGTGGAAGCTGGGAGGCTGTGCCAGCGGGAAGAAGGATCTGTGCTAGCAGGCTGAGGGAACTGAACTGGAGCTAGGGGACAACACTCAGGGTAAAAATTACAGCTCCCAGGAAAGCACAACAGCCAACCTCAGCAACAACGAAGGCCCAAGCTTTTCATCTGAGAATAGCCAAGCTCATCAGGAAAGCCAGTATGATAAGGTCCTCCAAGATGAACCAACCGCTCCCTCCAGCCTCCCAACAGCTTTTATCAGCTCCCAACAGCCTCTTCTCTTCTGCCTCTTATGCTGCTAACAACTTTCAGCTAGGCCCGTCATGCCCAGCACCCTGCTGGTTCAGTTCAGCTGGGCGTTACAAGTTGCGCAGCAGTTGTCAGTCCCCCACAGCAACTCTCCACTGCACATGGAGACAGAATTGAGTTTCAGTCTCAATAGGAACATGATCCTTCATTATACATTCTAAGGATGATTCAGTTCACTGGACACAATCATGTCAAGCTCTGTATGACTCCTCACGGTCAAGTTGGTCCTTTGAGGGTATCCCTACTCCTGGGATGAGGAGGCATATCAGCCACACTCCCGGGAATGTACATGGCATCATGGCACCTGGGAAGGCATCTGACCCTCAGCCTCTGTCTACCTGGCATCTTGAGAAACATGTGCGCCTGCCTGTCTCTCAGGAACTTTTTCTGCATGCTAGCCAGCTTTTGGAATATGCCATGCATGTCACACCGCTGTGGGCCACTCAGGATAGCCTTCACCTCCTGTGCCCTTTCAGGGCCTGAAAATCTTCAGGAGGTTCCTTTCAGGCCCCACTACATGCAGGATCAGAGTTACACACACAGTGTGTGTGTGTGTGTGTGTGTGTGTGTGTGTGTGTATGTGTATGTGTGTGTGTGCACTGGCACACGTGTGGGTGCACATGCGTGCTGCATCCTGTTTGGGAAGCAAGACACACACACATACACACACGTATACACAAACACACACATGCCCAGATGCATGTATGTGTGAAGGTCAGGAGAAACTAAATATGGAAAATCCTCTGGGAGGGATGGCCACTAGCTTCTCTTTGATTTTCTTGTACTTATTTTCTGTCTCCTTCTACAGATAAGGAGATCTTCAGAGGTATAGGTGAGGAGAGATCTTTCCAACCAAACCTCTTCCATATGCTCTTCCAAATATGTCCTAACTCAGACATGAAGCATGGCTCAAACTTGAACCCACTACTACACCTACCCTGTAGGCCAAACACCACCTCATAACTAGGGCTTCAGGGTTTGAGAAAATGCATGGAGAAGCAATTGGTAGACCACATATCCCTGCCGTGGTATCAGGCAGAAAGAAGAGGTCTGGGTCATCAACTAACACTGGCGTCTCTCTTTGTCTGACGTGCATCTCTGAAGGTGTTGCCTTGTCCGTCCCACTGCATATCGCCTGCTGCCTTGAAGGCTAACATTCTTCCTTTTCTTTGAAACAGCTTTCTACCTCTGACTCTTTACTCACTTTATTTCCAACTACTTTGCCAATTCTGCTCTTCTTTAGGCATAGAGGAATAATACACAGTAGCCCCCCACACCAGACAGTACCTGGCCAAAATTGTGGCAAACCCTGTCAAAAGGACCTCAAGAAACAAGTAATCTGCTATGTTTTCTCCTTCTTTTTTCTTTTTGTGGGACCAGGGTTCGAACTCATGACCTTGCACTTGCCCAGCAGGCACTTGTGCCTCGGAGCTATCTCCCCAGCCCTTTCCTTCTTTTTGATGTAGATTTGGATGTCACTGCCACATTGCAAACATTTGAAATAAAAGGAAATACATTAGTAAATGTCTTGATGTTATAACAAATTATTTCAACCCAAACCCATATTTAACTTGTTGTTTATGTTCCCACATAGCTAGTGCCCTCAAATATAGCAAATTCAAGAACACTAAAAATAATCTCACGGGGCCCAGCAGGATGGCCCAGTGGTCTAAAGCGCCTGCTTAGGAAAGCTTGGCCGGCTGCAGGGACCGCGGTTTGATCCCCCGCACCACATGCCACGCCAGCCATAAAAATAAAAACAAACGTTCTGAAACAAGAAAAAAAAAATAATAAAATAAAATAAAAATAATCTCACATATGAATAGAATGCATCTTTCTTATAATTGTCAATGTTTGCCAATGAAACCATATGACCTACAAGTAAGTATCATTGCAGGTCCCCATGAGCTCCTGAGATAATCAAAGACCAGCAGAGGAGGTAGACAGCCATCTGCTCCATGATGTCTGCTTTGTTATATGTAAACTGCATTTCTTGCTCCTGTTTCCCGCAAAGTAAACTTCTGTCTGGAAAATGATTTAGAGCAAATCAGTAACATGGCATATGGTATCCTATTCATACCCACCAAGAGACTAGAAAGGTAGACAGTGTTTTAATCTCTGTTCTACATGAAGAGGGGCAGCTCTGATTGGTTGCATCATCTTTCTGACCTCAGGTCAGAAGCATGCCGAAGTGAAGTCATGGATGTGCCCCTACTGCCAGCATCTGTCTCTGAAGTTGTCCCCCTGGATGAACAGAGTGCAAAATGGTGCCCCAGCTCCTCTCTGCCAACCTGGGTACCAGCACCGAGGTACAAGGCCACCCGCTTCTGTTTAACTCGCCCCCTTCTGGAAGTTAACTAGACCAATGGCAGCATCATGAGATGTCAAAAACAGCAACTGTGACCTCTGGACAACAGCTGCCTAAAAGGAAACGGCAGCCCTTCCTCTGGTTTCCCGCCATCCCCAGTGTGTGCCATCAACAGCGGCGATGGTCTGCTGCTGTCGCTGCTGGGAAGATTTAGGTGAATCAATCTCTCCGCATGGAGCGCTAAACCAGTGTGTGTGCTGCGCGCTGAGCCCTTTCTTCCTCCATCCCAGAAGAAGCTTCCCTGTTGGAACGAGGCTCTGAGCTTTGTACAATCACAAGCCTTTGATTAAATCGGACCGAGTCCTTCTACTTACTGTGGCAATGTGTGACCTACAGAAAGCAGCAGGGCCACAAAACAGGCCAATCTGTCGCCAGGTGGGCTGACAAAGCAGAGCTAAACACACAGTTGATTTCAAGCTACGTTACATCTCCAAGTTGCAAAGCAAGTGATAAAGGTGGCCAGAAAAGCAAACTGTAGGTGAATATCTCTGACAGACAGAGGCTACTCTGCCTCCGAGGGAGCTGTTGTCCTTCCCACTGAGAGGTTTTTAAGCCACTTGGGGACAGCAACCATTTGAACAGAAAATTGTTCCTGTTTCTAAATGACTTTTTTTAAAGGAAAGAAAGAAAAGATTTCAGGAAAGACGTTACTTTTCTAACATCTAACCCACAATATACACACACAGCCACACGAAAGGGCCGGCATTGGTAAAAATTAATTCAAAGGACTATTTGCTTAGTGTGCCCTCGACAGCTGCCTCGTCAGCCTCGCACCTCGCTGTCATCTGCCATGGGATGCACCGCGGTCCAGCACCCCACCCCACCCCCAGAAATCTCAGGAGAACCCCTGCTCACCCCTTTCTTTAGCTGCATTCTGCAAATCCAGATTGAGACATGGTAAATCATTAAATGAGGTCCTCTGAAGAAGCATCTGGCATCATCTAAACCCATTTGGTTTCATTCTACAGAAGAAAAGCATGAGAGGTCCCAAGCAACAGTCACTTGCATGACACCAATGCTTTGGAGTTATCTGGCCTTCCCCTCCTCAGGTGACACTTTGGTCACCACTTGCTATTACCCAAGTGTGCTCCTTGCATTGTGAGCTCAGGCCTCCAAGCCTCCCCCACCCCCAGAGAGCTTTACCAGCAGATCCCTCCAGGCTGAGTGCGTCGTTCTCCTTGATACGCCTCAGAGCGCGATGTCCTCATCCCCTACTTTCCTTGCTGTTTCAAAGTCTCACAAGGGGATACCTTAGAAGGGGGCACCTGTAGGGGTGCCAAGGCCAGCTCTGAGGCTTAGTTCCAAAGATACCTGAGATCTGACCATACAGATATGGAGAGGGCTTGGGGTGTGAGCAGGGAGTGAGCAGCGGGGAGGGGGAAACAGGTGAGGAATAGAAAGGAGGAGCGGAGGCCAGGAACAGAGCAAGGCTCAGGGGAGGCTGCCACCCACCTTGTGCCCCCTGAGGGCTGAGATAAGGTTGGAAGTATGCACTCCAAAGCCCCAGGAACTGCCCCTGTCATACAGAGTGCCCAACCCCCACCCAAAGGTCAGCCCACCTCCTGACCCTTGTGAGTCTGGTCTTTGCAACTGACCCTTACTTCAGTTCTGTCACTCCTACTCTCTGGGGTTAGAGCTCCAGAACTCACAACATACAACACAAGTTGACCTCTGAATATTGCTATGTATTCTCAGCAACTATGAAACTGAGGCATCTAAGCAGGCATCATTATTGACACAGCAGGTGTCTAAGGGCCCCATTCACAGGGACAATGGGTTTCTAGCACATTTCGCCATAAGTAGCTGCTCAGTGCTACCACACACTAGCTCATTCTTAATATTATTCAGTAAAAACCCTTTATTTTATGTCTTAATAAATGTAAGAGCCAGCAAGATAGCTTAACGGACTAAGCACCTGCTTAGACAAGCACAGGGATGGGGGTTCTATCCCCAGCACCACTTGCCACACTAGCCCTGTCCCTGGGCATGCTGAGCCAGCCACTGAGACCCAGTGAGGTGGCGCATGCCTGTAATCCCAGCACTGGGGATGCTGAAAACAGGAGGATCAGTAAAAGTCTGAGCTGCATAGTGAGACTCTGTACCAAATACCTTAAAAGAGAAAGAAAGAAAGAAAGAAAGAAAAGAATCTATTTTCTTTTTCATGAAAACCTAATCCCTGAAAGGAATTTTTCATAATTTTCTAATGTAAGAAGTATTTTATATGAATATATACAACTATTAAATTGAAAACTTAAACTTTTCATTTTTAAAGATATTTTTCTTACATTTCTTGAATACTTTGTGGTTACAAAAGAATGTTTGAAACTATAAAACATGACACAGAGAATTAAAGCAAGGTGGATGGCTAGACATGCAGCTCACAGCACAGTGCCTGCCTGGCGAGTGCAAGGCCCTGAGTTTGATTCCCAGTGTGGAAAAATAATAACAATAAAACAAAGTGAAGCCGGGCGTGGTGGCTCACGCCTGTAATCCCAGCACTTGGGAGGCTGAGGCAGGAGGATTGGTGCGAGTTCGAGACCAGCCTGGGCTACAAAAGGGAGCTCAGGACCAGCCTCAACTGCATAGCGAGACCCTGTCTCAAAAAGACAAAAAAAAAAAAAAAAAAGTGAAAGTTAATTTCAATAAACATTGATGCTGATCTGCAGAGATAGCTCAGCAGTCTAAACTCCTACCAAGGCAAGCTCAAGGACCAGGGTTTGATTCCCCAGTTACACATGCCATGCCAGCCCCATCTTGGGCCCCATGAGCTGGCCACCAAGACCCAGCATGGTAGTGTATGCCTGAAATCCCAGTGCTGGGGCAGCTGAAACAGAGGGATCAGTACAGGCCCAAGCTGCACAGTGAGACCCTGTACCAAGTACATAAAATGATGATGATGATGATGATGATGATGATGATGATGATGATGGTTCTAGTGTACTGTTTATTATTCAGAAATTAAATAGTTGAAATTAATTCTAAAGTTTACAAATTTACAGTGTTATTATCTGGCTCATAAGGAAATAACATCACTAGGAAAAGGTTTGTTGCAAAATTCTCAATCCTGGGCCAGGGAGCTAGTTCAGTAGGACAAGAGCCTGCCTGATAAGCACAGGGTCCTGAGTTCGATCCCTGGTACCCACCCTCCCTTAAAAAAACCTCAATTCTACTCAACTGTTGTTGAACTTTTCTTATTACAGGCAAAGGTTAAAAAGGTAGATTCTGTGGTACGAAATGATTCTTTTGGCTTTTTTTTTTTTTTTTCTTCTTAGTATTTGGTCACACCACATACTAAATATATTCGTCACGGGGACCTGGCACATTTTGATATCACATCTTGGTCCTGTTCACTTCCTCTTCACTTCCTCTCACCCCAAGTCCCTGGGAGACACTTCTCAAGCCTGGATTTGACAGCGTGTTCTGTAGCACCTTACTGCTCTCTTAGTTCTGCGTCCCTGAGCCTTGAGATGGTGGTGGTATACTTTTCATGTGTCTGCAAACCCAAGGGAGGTATGTGCATCTGAGGCCTGACCTTAGACATACACTGTCTTTGTCTCATTTTTTTTAAAAAAGAAGGAGCCATACTTTCCCCAGGTATTGTTAATTTAGTTTTGATTTGGAGCAGTACATTGCTTCATTGTCTCATTTGGAATTGTTTTGTACTTACCCAAGGTATAACAGGAGGAAAAAAGAAAAACGACTTCCCATTCATCATAGCTCATGGACCAGACTGGCTGCAGTGGCTGAAGGAAGGGCATCAGGAGTTGTGGCCAAGCTAAGCCCAGCCTTGGTGGCACCTGAGCAAGGATCGCTTCCCACACGCCTTAGCAGTTGCCAGCCTGGCTTCCAGAAACACTTGTACATAATAAGGAGAAAATGTTAATAGTGATTATTTTCAGTAACATAGTACAGCCACACTCTCCAAACTAGGAAGTTTTCATTGGTAAGGCATTTCATTTACACATTGAAATGTGGTGTAATGTGAAGTATGAAATAAGTTTTGAAAGGAAGCTGATGATTAAGAAGAAATGCAGTGGGCATTTAATAAGTGGAGGAACCACGAGATAATTAACTGGCATGCATAAAGATTCATGCTTTATACCAAAATTTTAATTTTGCACATAAATGTGCCTGATGTAGGCAGCAGTTAATCACCTAGCTGACAGGAGTAACTACTTTCATTTAACCTTGACTGAAGATCATGAATTCTAACAGGTTTAATTGGATACATCATTTAACAGAATGAACAGAGCAAATTTTTCTCAATTCATAGGTTCTGATTGACATGCACCAGCAATAAGGCGTTGCACAATTACAGCTGCTCTGCATTCCTGCCCTGGGCACCCATTGCCATAGTGACGTGACACTCCTGGATCGCGCGGCGCAGGGACTATACTGAATCTCCCCTTGTTTTGAAAAGGGCAATGCTTAGAAGGAAAAAAAGAAAAGGAAAAGGAGGACAGAAAGAAGGAGAAAAGAGACAGAGGCTGGAAAGCAAAGGAGCGGGGACACGTAATTCTGCTTTTGCTATCAGTCCCACTGATATGCACATCCCGTGAGGGACGGGGTAGTCCTGGTATCAGCCACATGGAAAATGGGGGAAATAATGACATTTTCTTTTATCCACTTAGTACATTTCAATTCAGGACATAGGCACAAAGGACAGTCAAACCAAAAAAGACTCAAGGAAGAGACTCTAAAAGGAAAGTAAGGAAATTCAGAGGGTGTGAGTTCTGGGGTCACCACCCACCCAAGGAGAGCTGTGGCCTTTGCCGGGGAGCAGGGCTACCTAAGCACCACAGTGCCACGGGCAGCAGAGAGAGACAGAGCCTCTGTTGGATGAGGAACAGCGACGACCAGAAGCTCCTCTTCTCCTTTGTCTCACATACAAAAACCCAAATGAAGCTACAGGGAGGAAATCAACAAAAGTTTCCCCAGTAAGATCATAAGCTCTTTCCTTCTCATAGAATGAACCATAACCAACCTTAGAAAACTCCTCAAGGGGCTCAATCTTCCACCACCAACCTCAAATATTCTATCTTCATGAACGTTCTAGAGAGAACCAGAAGATCTGTACCTCAAGAAACCTTGCGCAGGTCCTCTTTGGTTCAAACACAGACGCAAGGAATGAAAAACACTAACTTTGGAAGAACTCCCTCTACCGAAGTGTCATTGGTCTCCTTCTGAGGGCTTCCTCGCCCTTCATGGCTCCTCCCTGCTGAGCAGACCTGGTCCCAGGCCTGGTCCATCGCCAGCAAGACCTCTCCATACCTGTGGACCCCTGGGTGCACACTCTGCCCGTCTCTCACCCTGAGCTGCCCTGGTGAACATCAATTTGCTCTCTGGTTACCCTTGCGCTTGTTTCCTCCTCCT
>PVJA010030335.1:0-25850 GCA_004027025.1 Myocastor coypus | reverse complement strand
ACAAAAGTGAGCTCAAGGCCAGCCTGAACTGCATAGCAAGATCCTGTCTCATGAGCCGGGCGTGGTGGCACACGCCTGTAATCCCAGCACTCGGGAGGCTGAGGCAGGAGGATCAGTGTGAGTTCGAGACCAGCCTGGGCTACAAAAGTGAGCTCAAGGCCAGCCTGAACTGCATAGTGAGACCCTGTCTCAAAAAGACCAAAAAAAAAAAAAAAAGATCCTGTCTCAAAAAGACAATAAATAAATAAATAATAAACTACTCATTAAGCAAAAATAGGTTACAGAAAAGATTAGAAATGGGAGAAAGCACAGTGTATACAGTGGTGTAAAGAGCTCTTACAAACCAAAAGGAAAACATTTTTTCATTTTTTACTAGAGATGACCCTATATGCAAGAGAACATCTTCACATTTTAAGGGTATAAATTCATATAAACTTCCTGGAATGCACTTGGAATTATTCTCTAAAACTGCAAAATCAGGGCCAGGGAGATAGCTCTGATTGATTTTTAAATCTTTTATTTGTTTAGAACAGGGTCTCACTGCTCAGACTGGTAGTGATCCTCCTGTCTCAGACTCCTCACTGCTAGGATTACAGGCATGCACCACCATACCTGGTTTTGGTGGCTCACTTGGTGCACTACTGGGAACCAAACCCTAGGTCCTTTGTGCCTGTGAGGCAGGTGCTTAGACCACTGAGTTACCTCCTTGACTTCAATTTTTTTTTTTTTTTTTAAAGACAGGGTCTCTGTTATGGTTTGTGTCTAGGTGTTCCCCCAAAGCCTTATGCAGTCGTGGGGTGGCTTCTGGAGTTTGTGATTATTGTGGGCCTGGGCGCTGCACCTCTCCTGGGGCAGGTAATCTGCATTTCAGTGTAGGAAGACAGAGAAGTTAGCAGCTCTGAACTGCTGCTACTCCTCCATGGCTCTTGCTCTTTACTTCCACAAAGAAAGGCTGTTTTCTGCCATGTGCCTGTTCTGCCTTACAGCCAACTGAGTATGGATTGAAACCTCCAGTAACTGTGAGCTAAGTAAACCTTTCCTTCCTTTATTTTGAGTGTCGGGTATTTGTCCCAGCAACGAGATGAGAGTAACTAAGACAATCTCACTATGCAGTTCAGGCTGTCCTTGAACCAACTATGGAGCTCAAGCTGGTCTTGAACTTGCAATGATCCTGCCTTAGCCTCTGGAGTGGGAAGTCCTGATACCAGAATGTACATTTCTTTTACTGGATCCTTACATGTCTGGACGAGGATTTTGCAGTTTTATTTATTTTATTTTTTTGCAGGACAGGGGTTCAAACTCATGATCTTACACTTGCCAGGTAGGAACTTGTGCCACAGAGCTATCTCCCTGGCCCTGATTTTGCAGTTTTAGAGAATAATTCCAAGTGCATTCCAGGAAGTTTATATGAATTTATACCCTTAAAATGTGAAGATATTCTCTTGCATATAGGGTCATTTCTAGTAAAAAATGAAAAAATGTTTTCCTTTTGGTTTGTAAGAACTCTTTACACCACTGTATACACTGTGCTTTCTCCCATTTCTAATCTTTTCTATAACCTATTTTTGCTTAATGAGTAGTTTATTATTTATTTATTTTTGTCTTTTTGAGACAGGGTCTCACTATGCAGTTCAGGCTGGCCTTGAGCTCACTTTTGTAGCCCATGTTGGTCTCGAACTCACATCGATCCTCCTGTCTCAGCCTCTCAAGTGCTGGGATTACAGGTGTGAGCCACCATGCCCGGCTTAGTTTAACAAATTAACTATTAACTGAAAGTGCAGAACTTTTTTTGTCTTTACTTTGGGCCGGCTACAGCCCTATGCTTTGGTATTAGTTTACAGAAAGCTAAATCTTTAGCTTGTTTTACTATTTACTTGAACAACAAAGCTTATTTTCTCATGGGCCATCAAAAATGTGAAGCTAAAGAAGTTATTAGGCCTTTTAGGAATTTCAAAGTATTCATAATGCCCACTGCTCATGAGGTATCAAAAGTGAAAGTCTCTGGTGACCATTTTATCTTACTACGATCTCAACTATCAATGTAGACTTCCTGCATTCTAGATAAAACCTAAACTTTATTTATTTATTTAGTGGAACCAGGGATTGAACTCAGGCCCTTGTGCTTGCCAGGCAAGTGCTTATTCTACTGAGCTATCTCGCCAGTCCCTGATTTTAACTTTATAATCAGACAAAAATGTTAAAGAAATACAAGCTTTACAACAGCCTCTGAGTGCTGACCTTTGTCAGTAAAGGAGAACATGCACCAGCAACATTCTAAAAGAGTGATGTGGTATGTGAACCAACCTCTAGATGCACGCGCTCCAGCACCACCAGCTCTGCCCGGTTTGCAAGCCCAGCTTCCTCTGTACTTTCCTTCTGTTCTGTTCTTTCTTTCTTTTTGTGGGACTGGGGTTCGAACCCACGACCTTGAACTTGCCAGGCAGGCACTTGGGCCACAGAGCTCTCTCCCTGGTCCCTCCTCTGTACTCTATTTAATACTTAAGCTGATGGTAGTATCAAAGGAGTGACTGTGGCTCCAGAAATGAGCTTAAGTTTTCTAAATATATTCAAGCGAATACAATTTGGTAGTGCTGTTCTTATTTTTAAAACTGTTCCAGGTATAATTTTTTTTTTTGTCTTTTTTTGAGACAGTGTCTTGCTATGCAGTTCAGGCCAGCCTTGAGCTCACTTCTGAAGCCCAGACTGGTCTTGAACTCACACTGATCCTCCTGCCTCAGCCTCAAGGTATAATTTGCCTCTGTAATTTTACCTATCCTCTGGGAGAAATCATGGGATGTAAGCTGATCATTATCCATATATTTCTTCAACCCCTAGCCAAACCTCGATGCTGAACAGCAGGGATGTTTAATAAACAGGTACAAACATTTGCTTGACACTGGCAAAACATGTCTCAAAGACAGCTAAGCAGCGCACTTGTAGTGACTCAGAAAAAAAAAAAAGATTATGTAAGCTTTCACATAGAACTGTGCCATGGAATGATGAAGTTATTATTATTTACGTAATTAGTCAGTACAGTTGTTCTTTTACAAAAGGGCCATGAGGTGACTTTTTTTCTGAATCATAAAGAGCTGTTTTTAATGAAATTCTAAATTGGAAGAAAAACCATCAAGAAAAGGAGTGTAGGGCCGGCAGGATGGCTCAGTGGTCTCAAGCGCCTGCTTAGGAAATCTTAGGTGGCCACAGGGACCAAGGTTCCATCCCAGGCATCACATGCTGCACCAGCCCTGCCCTCAGGGCAGGCTGAGGACCAGCCCTGCCCTCAGGGCAGGCTGAGGCGGTCATTAAAAAAAAAAAAAGAAAAAAAAAAAAAAAAAAAAGAAAAGGAGTCTACATTCATCGGCTCTCCCACGTTTGATCACAGAAAGCGGACCCACAGGAGGACATTGTTGCTCAGGGGTGGGCCAGAGTGGGATGACACTGCCTTCCACGTGGCCTTCTGGTTGCTCCTGCTCCTGGAGCTGCAGCCTGGAGCCTGGCTCCCGGCAGCCTGGGCAGCTGAGCAGAGAAGAGTGACCTTCAGCTTGCTCTGAACAGACAAAGATCTGGAGGCCAAGTCAAGGTTGTACAGCTTGTCACTGGCAGAGCTGGAAATAGATTTGAGGTCTCCAAAGACTATCAAATTCTGCATTGTAAAACAGTTAAAAAAAACAATTACAGGGGCCTGGCGGGATGGCTCAGTGGTCCAAAGCGCCTGCTTGGGAAAGCTTGGGCGGCTTCAGGGACCTCAGTTAGATCCCTGGCACCACATGCTGTGCCAGCCCTGCCCTCGGGGCAGGCTGAGCCGTCCATAAAAATGAGTGAATAAACAAACAAAAGGTTCTGAAACAAGAAAAAAAAAAATTAAAAAAAAACAAAACAATTACAATCAATCTTATATACCTATATCTATTAATCTAAACTGATCTGATGATGGAAATAGTAATATAACAATTGTTAAATTTAAATAATAATAAAAAACAATTAGAGTATTTTCTGTTTCAGTCTAACTCAAGGAAAGCTCTCAGTAAACCTTTATTTGTCATAAAGTTATTTCCTCAAGGATCATGAAAATGCTATTCCTTTAGAGACAGGACAGACCCACCTGGCTCTTCCTGTTGTACAGCCTTGTTTCCAATCTTATGCATTACTGGATCATGACTCATGCAGAGATAAAAGGTACTAGAAAGCAAGCTATAAGCTACAACACCTCTTCAACCCAAGACTCCCACAGAATGCTTTTCTAGGCTCTAAGCAGCCTATTTCCAGGCTCCTGGAGGGTTGCTGAGCCTCACTAAGTCACACACTGGCGCTGTACAGCCCGGATGTGAGCGGTACTCTCGGAAGCATAAGTCCTTCCGGCGTCTGCACTGCCAAAGCAAGCACGCAGGTGTGAGCTGTTACTGCAGAGCTAAGTGTCGGTGCTGAAATAGGAAGAGGACGGGCACCTCACTGCTACAGATAATGTGTCAAGTACACAAAAAATCGTTTGTTCAAAGCTATGCAGCTAGGAATCTGCAGTGGCCAGGGCTTCAGAGGGCAGTGGCAAGGCCAGATGAGGGGGCCCCTGTGGCTGGGCTCTTCAGGGGCAGAGCAGAAACACAAAGCCACCTACCGGAAGAGTCAGGGGAGTCCTGGCCGTCTGAGGACAGCTGGTCTGTGTCTCTCACATAAAATGTAAGTTGAGTTGGTTTCAAAGACTTGCTGCCTGGTTTCTGCAGGTTTTCTAAGTAGGCGCTTAGTCTCTTCAGAGAATTTTCATTGACCTCCTGGGAAAAAAATATGAACAGGATTTACACCAAAAAACGAGAACAAGAAAATCAGGTGGATAGTAGCCTTTCAAATGATACTAAGGGTATTAAATAATTTAGAATTTACAAACATTGGAATTTTGTAGCTCTTCTTTATTTTATACTGCTGAGGATAAGACACAGTGCCCTGTGCATGTCGGGCTAGCACCCCACACCATAGTGCTGCACCGCACCCTGTATGCCCTGGGGAGCCTGGACCCAACCTCATGCCAGGCAGGGAGTGAGCATGTATGTTGGAATCAGAAAAATAAGCCACTGTGAGCGCTAGCAAACAGAGCTCCGTGCCTTCACAGCTCAGAAGGGGAAAAGCCTAATACCGACCAGACAGTTCAAAGGAACAAATGCTTGATAAGTTTAGTTGCATTCCTGTACTTATATCCAATGGTCTATTTTTATTACAAAAATGTTTTTGTATGAAAAAAACCCTACCCAAAACCTAACGGCCACGTACACAGTAAGCAAAGACAAGGACATGCAACTAAAAGCTCTTCTCCAGCAGAGTGGTGAAGATGGTGCCCTCAGTAGAGTATTACACAACCAAAAAAGAGAAAAATGTGACTGGAAGACACCTATGCACTGAGATGGGGGATTTCTTTTTTTCTTTTCTTTTTTTTTTTTATATCAGAACTTTTGTTTGTTTATTTATTTTTATGGCCGGTTCAGCCTGCCCTGAGGGCAGGGCTGGAGCAGCATGTGGTGCCGGGGATCGAACCGTGGTCCCTGCAGCTGCCTAAGCTTTCCTAAGCAGGTGCTTTAGAACACTGAGCCATCCTGCCGGGCCCGAGATGGGGGATTTCAACCATATGTTATTTTTAGAAAAATGCCTTTAGTAAAGGATGACACGAGCAACCATGCTTCTCACTTGCAGACCCCTCGGGCGCGGTGTGGCCTCCGGAGCTGGAGTCACTGTTTGCTCACTACTGGTTGTCAGCTTGGGTGGGAAGGCCCGGCTGAGCCAAGGCAGCAGGGTTCCTGGGTGACAAAGACTGACAGAGATGAGGATGGATGGGGGAGTACCCTGGAGGCAGGGGCAAGGGAGGCTTTCAGACAACTGTCCTTGGAGGAGCTCTGGGCTTCCCCTTCATGCTGGCTTCGGTGCAGGGTCTTTGGGACTCCTTGGCTGCTAGCACCCCCCTTTCCACTGCTTAGCAAAGACCCATCTTCTGTTGAGAACCTTTTGGCCTTCTGATATGGACTCCAACGGGCTACTACCATGCCTTCCAGGCCTTTGGCTAGAACCTCTGCACCTGCAGTATGGGGCAGACCTTCTGCATGGCTCTGTCTCACCCTGGGGGCCACTGCAGGCCGATCCTCTAAGTTTCTGTGTCCTGCATTTAATCTGATTTGGAGCTGTGCAGCCTGCTGAGGTGCCTCCCCCAGAGCCAGCAAGCTTTGTAAGCACGAGTGCAGT
Source organism: Myocastor coypus (assembly GCA_004027025.1). NCBI lineage: Eukaryota > Metazoa > Chordata > Mammalia > Rodentia > Myocastoridae > Myocastor > Myocastor coypus. Next base: position 19,631 of record PVJA010030335.1, on the reverse strand, counting down.
TACGACCCCAAGAGTCCCCTCACAGGGCAGGCACGTTTTCAGTGTGTACAAGTGTTTTAGATCTGTTTCTATTTTTGCCACAAAGAACCAAAGCAGCTGCAGCTTGCCCCAAAGCTGCCCATAAGCACACACAGCAGATAGAGCTGGGTGGAGTTAAGACTGTAGTCAACTTTCTATTTAACTTTGACTTTTAAAACCTGTGTATTTTGCACAGTTGAAAATTAAGGAGGATCAAAACAATTGGGCATCGGTGCAGGACCACCTGTGGCTGGAGTGTCCAGCTCAGAGGCCAGGGGCTCAGTGCCCTATGGGGCAGAAATGGGCCCTGGGGAGCGGAGGAAGCAGTGACGCAGCAGAGCCACTTCCCAGGGCCTGCATGTAGGAGGGGAAACAGGCACCGAGCCTCACCAGAGCGACAAGGCCATGAGGAGGAACACACTAGACAAAGTGCCACAGGGCCAGGCAGGGAGGGACTGCAGGAGGGAGGGTGGGTGGCAGTCACTACAGGCAGCCTCAAGAGCCCACTCACGCGTGCCACTCCATGAGAAAGCAAGGGTGGTGGTGGCTGGCTGCAGGGAGGGCACACGGGGCAGCTCTGCCAAGGCTTGGCCCAGAGCCCAGTGTCTCCGACCACACGGGGTGCATGGGTCCTCCAAGATGCATGTCAGGAGGGCTGCTGTACCTGCTGCGAGGACTCAGACAGAAGAAGGCTGGCACAGGGAAGAGCGGCAGGGAGAGGAAGCCCAGCCCAGTGCGAGGGCCAGCAGCTGACTTCTTGCCTTGTAGGCTGTGTGGGGAATCAGGGATGCTCATACCAGCACGCACACACAGGCTTAGGTACTCTTCTCTTGTTGCTGAGACAAACACCCGACACTCAAAATGAGGGAAGGAAAGGTTTATTTAGCTCCCAGTTACTGGAGGTTTCAGTCCATATTTGGCTGGCCCAAGGCTGAGTGAAACAGGGCAGAGAGCATCTAGTTCACGGTGGCAGAACAGCAATAATCACGACAGAGGCAACTGACCAACCAGGGCAGCAGAGAGCAACAGCGAGCGTCTGTTTTTCTGTCTCTCTTTTATATGACATCAGGCTCTCTGCCTTGGCCCGTCCTCCTCAGGCCATGCCTATAATTCCCAGCAGTACTCAAGCCCATAATCTCATCAGTATTAAACCACATAATCAATCCCAGTGGATCATGAGTCAAGTCTCAAACTCTAGAAGTCCCCGCCCCATGATTGCATGAGGCTTGGAGAGGGGGACAACTAGACACAAACCGTAACAACATGCATGTCTTGATTGCCCGCCATGGCCCATTCCCTCCCTCTTCCTGTTGGTCCCCTTCCCATTATGGTTCTTTGAGGTGGGTGGTTGAGGGAAGGTCTCACTATGCAGTTCAGGCTGGCCTTGAACTTACTATGTAGCCCAGGCTAGTCTCGAACTCACAGTGATCCTCCTGCCTCAGCCTCCCTAGTGCTGGAATTACAGGCGCGTGCCACATACCCAGGTCTATAGCTCATTCTCAGCATGCTGGACTTTCTGATCTCCAGGGCCAGTCACAGGAGAGTAGGGAAGCCACACCTTTGTCTGGAGTGCAGAGTCACGGCAACCCACGCCCACTGGGTAACCTTGCACAACATATAGGAGCTCAAAGGGGGCTGGAGGTGCAGCCCATGGACTCTGGGCTCAAGCCTCACCCCTACAAAAAGGATCAATGTAAATAACTAAGGTGTCTACACAAATAATAACATCATTTATTTATTCACTTATTTATTCTGTATTTAGTACAGGGTCTATAGGGTCTCACTAGGTAGATAGGACTCGTACTGATTCTATGGTGTCAGCCTCCCAAGTGCAGGAATTATAGGCTTCGGTCATCATGCCCAGTCTCAATCACTGTCTCAGTGTCAGCATGTCCCTGGGTGGGGTGGCACAGCATGCGGGGGATGGAACCCCGGCCGACGTGCTCTGTCTAAGCAGGTGCTTCAGTCCGCTGAGCTATCAGGCTGGCCCTACAGTTTTCATTTTAAAAAGTTGTATTATCAATTGCTGGTATTTTGCATTTTTACTAATTAGACTAATTTGAAAATTTACTCATTTGAAAGTCAGTGTTTTCTATGTTTCACATCAGTTCAAAGCACATGACCATGACAGGAGATTCTGAACTCACAGGACTCTGTAATATACTTGATGAAAAGTGCATAAACTAAATGCCAACCAACGCTTACCCTCTCTCTGGGGTGCTGTCCGAAGAAGTCAGGGTGGACTGCAAAGTAGAAAGGCCTCAGGGCATGGACAGCCTCAGCTCCTGACAAGGCCCGAGAGTAGTGGAACCAGTGGGGGTGGGTCTGCTCTCGATAGAACCTTGGAGAAAGATGCAGCTGGTTATTCTCAGCCCCAGAAACACATTCTCAACGATGAAGCACAGTCAACACTTCATTTTTATGGTGCTGGAGATTGGGCCCAGGGTCTCACAGGGAGCTGCACCCCAACCCCTGGTGTAGCTTTCTCATTTGAGATTCTATGTGTTGTGAAGGATTATCTGGTGGGTGTGGGTGGCTGTGACCCTGCAGGCTGTGACCCTACTCTGAATGGAAAACACTGTAGAAATGAAACAGAAATTCTGCAATCTTTCAAAATCTATTACACGATGAGAAACATTAAGCACCAGTAATGCTTCTCCTCCACAACCCACTAAAAAGTACTGACTGGCTTCATTACAAATGATGAGTTTTCTAGCCGGGCGTGGTGGCTCACGCCTGTAATCCCAGCACTCGGGAGGCTGAGGCAGGAGGATTGGTGCAAGTTCGAGACCAGCCTGGGCTACAAAAGTGAGCTCAGGACCAGCCTCAACTGCATAGCGAGACCCTGTCTCAAAAAGACAAAAAAAAAAAAAAAAAAAAAAAAAAAATGATGAGTTTTCTTTATGAAGTAGAGTGTTTTTGTTTTGGCTCCCAATGAAAAACAAACTCAAAGCTTACCTTCTCCAAGATCTCAGGTGGCGAAGCATTTCTGAACATGTATGTGTGTCCACTTCCAGGCATTCACCAGTTGCTTAAAAAGTTTAGCAGATACCACAAATGAGTCCGTGGAATGTGAAATTAAAAACACATTATCCTTTATAGTACCGACTCCCGAAATGAAAAACTCATATTAATCTAACAAAGTGTATACAAAATCTAGATGAAGGAAACCACAAAACCTGGATAAAAGAAACCATAGCTAATTAAGTGGTGAGAGACACCCCACATCCTGGACAGCAGTCAATACTGTCACGATGTCAGTTTTCCCCAACTTGGTCTACAAGTTCAATATAGACCTGACCAACGTCTGCTATGCAATGTGACTGGACTATCAACTTGATTGGCTTGGGAGCTGCCTACAGGAGTAGTAGGGTGTCCTCTGGTGCCTCTGGTGGACAGACAACTGTCAGAGTGGGCCTCAGGCACTGTCCCTGTCCCTGCTCGGCCTCCCAGACACCATGAGCTATACGGCTCTGCTCTGCAGGCCCTTATGCCGCAACGCTTCTGCCCTGGAGTCAGCCATGCATGGGTTGTCTCCCCCAAACTGGCAGCCAAATAAACTTCCCCTCCTTGCTTGCGTGTACTGGAGATCTGGTCCAGTGTCCAGGGTAGCCAACTTCACACTGAAGAAAAAGGTGGACGACGCTATCTTATTTCTCAATTTACTCTATAACCACAGTCACTACGACAGTGTGGTAACACTAACAGCAAAACCGCAACTTGAAAAGTCACATGACCTGGGTTATGAAGACGACCTTTTAGATAGGACACCAAAGGCGTCACAGAAGAAATAACTGAGAGCCTAGACGTTAAGTTTTAAAACTTCTGATCTATGAAAGATGTGAAGAGAACAAGAAAAACCACATACTTGGAGAAAAACTCACATCTGGTAATGGACTGCTAACTACAACAGACCAGCTCTTCCATTCACCAACAATCCAATTAAAAAATAGATGGACGGGAGCCTGAACAGACACCAAGCCCAAAGGCAATGCCGATGGCAAGCAATCACGTGGAAAGATGCTCAGCATCCATGGCACCAGGGAACTGCAAATCAGGATCACGAGACAGCACCCCACAGATGACAGAGTGATGCTGACCCCAAAACACACGCAAGACAACATGGTGTCAAGGCGGTGGGGTAAAAGCACTCCCCTCACCACAGCGGAGGGTGCCAAGCGCTGCAGCCTGGCAGCTTGTAATAAACCAAGCACTCTCTCACCATCTGTGCAGCAACGGGAGTCCTCGTGTCCACTCAGGAGAATTACCAGAGGAGGCCCACACCAGAACCTGCACAAGCACATTTACAGTGTCTCCACTCAAAACTTGGAAGCAACAGAGACGTCCTTTAGCCTGTGAATGGATAAACTACGGTACATTCAGACACAGATTCCTGAGGCTAAAAGAAAGCCTTTTTTTTTTGGTCTTTTTGAGACAGGGTTTCAGTATGCAGTTCAGACTGGCCTTGAGCTCACTTTTGTAGCCCAGGCTGGTCTCAAACTCACACTGATCCTCCTGCCTCAGCCTCCGGAGTGCAGGGATTACAGGTGTGCGCCACCATGCCCGGCTTAAAAGAAAGCTTTTGAGCCATGAAAAGACAGAGGAAATGTAACTGGATAATACTAAAAAGCAAAAGCTCATCTGAAAAGGATACCAACTATGATCCCAACTCTATGCTAACCACAAGAAGACAGTAAAAGGATTGGTGGCTGCCCAGGGTCGGGCAGGGAGGAACAAGCAGCCAGACCAAGGGTTTCAGGGCAGCCAGTCTAAGCCTACAAAAGCACAGTGTGGAAACCTATCCATCACAGGACGGATCTCTTCAGCGTGGACCCTGGGGGACAAGGACATATCAATGTGGGGTCACTGATGGCAGCTGTCCCGCCTAGGGTGGGATGCAGACAGGGAGGGATGGGGATAGTGCACAGAGGCATGCGGGAACTCTGACTTCTCCTTAATTTAGCTGTGAAGATAAATTTACTCTAAAAATCAGTTTTAACTTTAAAGAGTCAAGCAGACAAAAAAGGAAGAGAGCTGAAATCACATGACTTTTCTAAAGCTGAGCTTTAGCAAGACACTGAGTGTCTTATGGCCCCTGCCAGTTGGTCAATAATAGCTGGCAGTAGGTGGCTGGGTACTAAGAGCTTTAATTTTTTTTCTCAGTCCTTAGTTTATTCACAAAGAACATATGAAATATATTCTTTAAAAAAAATCAAAGCATTTTTAGCATACAAATGACAGAAAATGAGTCTGGCAGGAAACAAGTGCTGGTTGTTATTTCAGTCCCCACCATGGGAAGGGTCTCCACAGTCCTGGACTACAGTCCAATCTGGTCATTTATTTTTAACTTTTTGTCTTTTTGAGACAGGGTCTCATTATGCAGTTCAGGCTGGCCTTGAGCTCACTTTTGTAGCCAAGGCTGGTTTTGAACTCACAGTGATCCTCCTGCCTCAGCCTCCCAAGTGTTGGGATTACAGGCAAGTGCTACCATGCCCGGCTTGGTCATTCATTATTTTTTGTGCAGGACTGGGGATTGAACTCAGGTCCTTACATTTGCCAGGCAAGTGCTTATTCTATTGAGCTATCTCCCCAGCTCCTGGGTCATTTATTTTTGAAGTCTATTTATTTATTTCTTTATTCATTCATTCATTCATTCATTCATTTATGGCTCAGCCTGCCCTGGGGGTGAGGGGGGAACACTTGCACAGCATGTGGTTCTGGGGATCAAACCTCAGTCCCTACGGTTGCCTAAGCAGGTACTTTAGACCACTGAGCCATCTCACCAGCCTTGGTCATTTATTTTTGCAGTGCTCAGGGCCCTGTGAATCTTGGGTAAGGGCTCTTATCCCCAACCCTGCACATCTCATTGACTAGAAAATGTATGCCATCTAAAAAGCACAGATTCTAACAGATGAGCTCAGTTAGAGCAAGACCGGCTGGCTGGCATTAGACAGCAGATCCACAGACACCTGTATGCTACACTTACGCAGTGCCCTTAGTGACTGACCCATCCTCCTTTCTCTCTCTTTCCCAGTACTGGGGTTAAATCTGGGCCTCCCTCATGCTACATCCACAGGGCCCCTTTATGACATTCAATGTGGGACAGAAAGTATATCGCACATACCACGGAATTACACAGCATGTTGTAGAATCATTTCTACCAAAAATAATAAAAAGTATTGGTCTTCAGTCAACTAGGAAAATTAGTTCATTTGCTATGCATCTTGTAATCACAGGGCATTGTTATGGTTCCTAGTTAGAGGTCTCTCTGAAGTCCCATGCACTCATGAGTGGCCTCTAGAGGGTGGCTGGACCATGGCTGTGTGATGTTGGGTCAGTCCACCGATCAGGTTAGCACAGTTCTGTGGCTGGACAATGGACTCCATGGAAGAGGGAAGACACATGCTGAGCAGCCTGAACCACTGGTGGCACAATAATCCCTTTTCTTAGGGACAGTCACACATGTATTGCCGCAGTTGGAGCTGCCTGGTACTGAGACATATGAACTACAGCTCTGCATAAATATGTTAATGCTTGGAAATGTAGCAATAGATCCTTGTTCGTATTTTTAAGGTCTTGAGTTATTAAACCATCGAGTCATGGTTTCCAGTTTTATTTTATTTTTTTAATATTTATTTATGTATTTATTGCTTTTTGAGACAGGGTCTCGCTATGCAGTTCAGGCTGGCCTTGAGCTCAGTTTTGTAGCCCAGGTTGGTCTCGAACTCGCACCAATCCTCCTGCCTCAGCCTCCCAAGTTCTGGGATTACAGGCATGCGCCACAATGCCCGGTTGATGGTTTCCAATTTTAGAAAGGAATTTTTAGCTCAGGGTAGTATAGGTTGAAAAGTTTCTTTTTCCTTTCAATTTTTATCAGCACACGTTTGCAGTGCCGAATGGGCACACTCTTGTGGGTGCTGGCCTGCATGCACCACGCGTCACCGTTCTGCATCTGGGCCCTGCCTCACCTCCTCCCTCCTCCCGTCACCTCCTCTCTGAGAAGGAGCTGTCTCCTATTTTCTTTCCTCTTGCTCTGTAGTTGTATCCTGACTTTCTCCCATAAGATGAATCACGCAGTAGTTAAGCTTATGGGTGATTTCTCTCTTGTGACATCACAGCCTGCAGGTGCAGCCATTTTCCTACAAATGACTCAAGATTTTGCTACATTACAGGACAGTAGTCTTCCACTGCGTGCAAATATTACACCCAAAGGTGTTTCCTACCTGCCTGTATGCACATGTACATGTGTGTACATGTGTGTGCTGGGCAGTGAACCCAGGGCCTTCATGCTAAGCAACGTTACTCAGGCCTCACATATTTTTTTTCTTTTACATTTGTTGAGACAGCATTTTGCTAAGTCACTAAGTTGCCAAGATCGCCCTTTTAGCCCTCCAGCTTGCTGGGATGACAAGGTGACAACCATGCTTGGGTCCCCATAATTGTAAGCGATTTCCTACTTCAGGAAAGGAGAACAGGAAAGTGAGTACACGGCACCCGATGGACTCTGAAGACTGGATACAGGGAACCCAAGGGGCTGTTTGCACCATCACAGCTGAGGTGCCTGACTAGCATGACTTCACCTGCTTCTTATTTGAGACAAGGTCTCATTATGTGGCAAGGCTGCCACTGAACTCAAGATCCTTCCGCTTTAGCCTCTGGGCTACCTGGGACCGAGGCATCCAAGTGCTTGCTTAGCATGTACTAGGCCCTGAAAGGTCCCGAGTTCTGTTCCAGCACCACCTGCTTAGCTCCTACAGGTAAAACACAACTTAGTTTAACTGTTCTGCAATTTATTATTAAAAAACTAAAATACTTGATGCTCACATTCCTTTCTACTAGATGGTGCTGACCTAAGCCAGAGTAAGGCAAAGGTCACTGAGCTGATGTGAGGTGGGAAGGACAATGGCCGGGGCCAAGACCTCTGTTACCATCTTGCCTCCCAGAGTGTAAGAGCATCCACTGGGCACCATGGTGCTGCAGAGTGCTGCAGAAGCTATCATATCTCCATGCACCTTTGCTCACTGAACTCTCTACAATTAAAAAAGCTGTAATGGTATATGAAGACCTTAAGGAAAACCAACCGACTAATCCTGTGGTCCCTTCCTTGGGTTCAAGAAGCCATTGGCTAGAGGCTTGAAGGGTTACATTTTCCACTGCAGCAAACAGCCTGGGAAACTGAATGTAGCTGAAAAAGCTAGATTATTAAATCCATTTTTAAAAATTGAATTAAGCTGGGAGTAATGGTGCACATCTATAGTCCCAACACTTGGGAGGCTGAGGCAGGAGGATCTCTATGAGTTTAGTTGGAGGTCAACTTGGGCTACATAGTGAGTTCAAGGCCAGCTTGAACAACATAGTCAGACGGCTTCAACAAACATCAGCACCAACAACAAAAACCTGAATAGACATAGCTATTCCTAGATTAAGGAAACAAAAACAAAAACTGGTAGGTTCTGGCCCTAGTATAAACTACTGAGTCATCACGATGGTCATCTACTATGGCTGACACCCTTAAAACAACAGCTCATCTCCCCAAGACCACCTCCCTTCTTTACCACTTTAGGCCAGGGTGCGATTTCCTTTCACTCTTCCTGCTGCCTCAGGGAAGACCCCAATCAGCTCCTCAGGTTCATCTAAACATCCCCTCCAAACTCCACCCCTGACACGGGGCCATGAAAGCCTCAGCCTTCCTTTGTTCCAGCCCAGCAAAGCCCTCACCTTCCCCAGAGTCTCTCCCCATCCTCCAAGATAATAAAGCCCCTTTCCCTTTTTCCTTCACTGTTTCTCTGCATCTGAAAAACCTATCCAACCCCCAAACCAACCAAATTAATTTTGGTGAAATAGGGGTTGAAAAATTATATATTAAAAGATATTTCATTTTGTTATCTACACATAAATGTTCTAAGGTAATCACTTCCTATAAAAATCACTGGAAAAAGCAGGGCATTGTGGTGTATGCCCATAATCCCAGCACAAGGGGGGCTGAGGCAGGGCTGTCCTGAGTTTGATAGGAGCCTAGCCGACAAAGTGAACTTAAGGCCAGCCTGAACTGCATAGTGAGACCCTGTCTCAAAACAAAGCCTCCATCACTGGAAACATTACAAGTGTATTTTCTGGTTCTATTCTGAGTCCAAATGGAAACTGAGCACTCCCTCACCGTCCTGAACCTCTTGGGTTGAGTGATTCTCTAAGGTCTCTTCAAAGATCAGGCTCTGCAGACAAGCTGTGATCCAATGGGCTCATTTGGGGAAACAGAAAAGGGATAATTGTAGAGAAAAACAACTTTAGGAAAAGCACCACTCTGCATCAGGGGCTCTTAGGTCTGCTCAAGTCTGCCAGGCACTACTTTAGGGATACAGTATTCTGGTTTCCGTTAGAAAAGTTTCACCCTTAAATTCTTTTTTTTTTTTTTGTCTTTTTGAGACAGGGTCTCGCTATGCAGTTCAGGCTGGCCTTGAGCTCACTTTTGTAGTCTAGGCTGGTCTCGAACTCGCACCAATCCTCCTGCCTCAGCCTCCCGAGTGCTGGGATTACAGGCGTGAGCCACCACGCCTGGCTCACCCTTAAATTCTTTAAAATACCTGTTAAATACAAACTTTGGGAAAGATGGTTAGAAACACATTTAAATGTTAAAAATCAAAGATGGGCCTAAAACTGTTGTTTGTACTGGACTAGTTCCTTGCTGCCTATATGGTCTACCTGCTATTTTTTGGCTTTCTGGGACAGGGTCTCACTGTGTGGTTCAGGCTGGCATCCAAGTCCTGGTGACCTTGCTGCCTCAGCATGCCCACGGATCTGGGATTACAGGCAGGCGCCAAATCGCTTGATTTATCTACTTCTGAGATTTAAAAGAACCAGTGTAGCGCGCGGCGAGGAAGGTCTCCAGGCTTGAGGCATCCACACCCAAGCGGGCTTTGCACCTCCGGGACTTCTACAGGAGCTGCTCCTGTCTACACCCATATCCTCTTAGCTGGCAGAGCTTGCAGGCCTGCCACGGACCAACTGAGCAACCACACGGTCTCATCTGAAGAGCTTTCTCACAGCATCAAGTATCTAAGTACTGGCCGTCACCAGGGGGCAAGTGACAGCGGGCCACTGGCTCCAGACAGGGCATCCCTGACACAAAGGAGCAGATTCTCTTGAAAGCACTTTAAAGAGCAAACCGTGAACGCAACTGCAGGACTCAAAAAACTGAAAATCCAGGACAGGCGGAGAGAAAAGTGGAAAGACACACACTGGTCGATAACTATGTGTCACCCTTGCGCAGGGGCCATGCTAATCTTCTCTGTATCGTTCCAATTTTTAGTATATGTGCTGCCGAAGCGAGCACACTGGTCGATAACTATGAAAGAACACAGGAAACCGAGACACACAGGTAGGACCTCAGGGTTCAACGGGGGTGGGAGGGCGGGCAGTCCGAGGCCACCGTACCCCGGGGCTAGTTAAGGGTACAGATGATGTGCTTGCTACAACATCCGGGTTTTCTTTCATAAAAATGTAATTTTTAATTTTAACCTACATTGTGTACTCTTAAAGTGAGCCAGTAAACTCTCTATGCAGTACTAAACCAAATTTGGTGGAAAGGCCGGTGAAAAGTCCAAATAGTGCGCCTACGGAGAATTTTCTTTAACTGCCTCGCAGACTCCTTCACCGCACTCCCGCTCCTGCTCCTGCTCCCCGGCGTCCGCTCCGGGTGGCGCAGGGGGCGCGTGGGCAGCTGTCCTGTTACATAAATCAGGTCTGGCTCCCTCTGGCGAGCGCTCGCCGCCTCCTACCAGCCGCAGGCCTCACCTGTCGCCGCGTCCCGCGCGCCCCACGCCCCTGTCCCAGCGTCCCCCACCCGCCAGCTCCTTACGGTTCTCGCCCGCGCCCGGCAGGGCTTGTCCCGCAGCGAGCAGATCGCGCCTTCTGCTGGGCCGCGCGAGGGCGCACGCGCGGGGAGCCGCAGGGCGCCCCCCCCACGCCCCCCCGCCCCGCTCCCCTGGAACCCGGCCCGCCGGCTCGTCGGCGCCGCGCGCCAGAGGGAGTGGGCGCACGCCGCACTCTCATTGGCTGGAACGCGCTGCCCAGGGCGCCTGTGGGTAGCCGCAGGCGCGCTCCCGCGGCCGACCTTGCCCCTCCAAGCGGACTTCAGCACGCGGGACCGCCCTCTACCTCTGATTGGACGACAGGTGGCAGTTGCCCAGGGGGTGGGCGAACTAGCGCGCGCCGCGGAGGCGCATGCGCAGAGTGTCCCCTCTCACCCCACCCCCACCCCCCGCCCGCGCGCGCAACCCAGCGGCCTCCGGGTTCCAACGTCCGACGGAGCCGCGGGCGTCTTGCTCGGCCGGACGCAGCTCACTCGGGCTCCCATTTTTCCGCTCCGCGCTGCCGCCTCACTACTGAACAATTTTTACTGTGAAGCATTCTGCGCCACTGGCGTGTGCTTCTTAGTTTTGTTTCGCCCCTTAGCTTTGATTTCATGCACCCACGGGGCAAACCTGGGCCTGCCATTTCCACGTTCTCTTTGGGCTCTCCGTCAGGCTCGAAGGGCACGCTTTTTTCCAGCACTGAACCTCACAACTTCCGGACTGGAAGACAATGCCTTCACCGGGACCCACCCGTCTACGGCTGCCTCCCTAAACGATCCTCCTCCCACGGCGGCGGTCCGATGCTGCGACCTAGGCCACCTCCCGGGTCCTCGCCAGCCGCGTCCCACCCCACCACAGCCAGACAGCCGGAGGCGCCCGTTTAGTTTTCCTGTTGTGGGGCGGATTGTACACATCCCAAGGACGCTGGCCTTGCCATAAACGCCACAGTCGCAGCACCTTTTATTGCCTTATTCGGACTTTTCTTCTGAATGATTTTATGATTTAAAGGGGAGCGGTGAGGGTGTGAATCACAGGTGCGACTCTGCAGTGTTAGGAACCCAGCACACAAAGCTGTCAGGCAGCAAGCAACAGCTGCTCCCCACCCATGGCATTGCTGCCTAAGCTTGGACTCCTGTCAGATCAGCCAGGAGCTAAATTCTCCCATGAGAGGGAGCTTGGCTTTTGAGCTCCTGGGAACATGATACCTAGGGCCCTCAGCTAGAGCTGAGGCAGTGATGCTAGCATGGGAGCAGCTGCAAAAACAGCAGAGAAGCCAATGTAGCTCAGTGAGTGCAAGTGACAAACTGCATCCGGCGATGAGCTTTTGTGGCAAGCTGATGTCAGTTGTACAGGTGCATCTGGTGACAGGCTTGAAGTCACAATGTTGACAACTGAGCTCCTGCATGCCCCATTTTTATTTACCACCTCTGCCCACACCTCTTTCCCACACTGCATACTTTTCTCACAGTTTGGTAAACCCACAAGCTAATCCTAGCCAAAATGCCTAACCGCAAATGTCACTAGAAGGCTTCTTTGAAAAAACTTGTAATGAGACAAAAGACTCCTTAAGAGGCCAACAAAAAGAAAAATGCATTTGAAAGGAAATACCAAGAGTCCTACTTAAATTATGGGTTCATTTTAGCAGGTGACTCAATTCTCTAAGCCTTTGTATATACTGTGTGGGGGGTCAGCTGTCCAACAAAGATTGTATGGTAAAAGGCGAAAGATTTATATGATCTGAAGAGAAACCAGAGTATTAACAAAGATTGTATGGAATCTCCAAACAATCTTTGTTTAGATACTTAGCAGTGTTTTTGGGAAAAGATATTCTCTTTAGTCATCTAATGTATCATAAATCACAAATTTGCAAAAAGTTCATAGAGTATCTCAGATACACTAAAGGAAAACAGCTGTGGGGGTAATTTAGATGCAATTTAAGGGCTTCAGTCACCTCAGTACTATTTACTATTCTTGATTACAGATGCATCTTTAGAGATCTGAGTGCACACTAAACCCACCTAATACACAAAGGTTTTTTTTTTTTCCCAAAAAGTCCTATTTTTGCTTAGATTTTCCCTTATTAAATGCTGCATAGTATTGAGTTCCTTTTTTTATTGTTTGAATTTCAGAATAAAAAGAGGCTTACTGGGCCCGGCAGGATGGGTCAGTGGCCTAAAGCGCCTGCTTAGGAAAGCTTAGGCGGCTGTAGGGACTGCAATTTGATCCCCGGCACCACATGCTGCGCCAGCCCTGCCCTCAGGGGAGGCTGAGCTGGCCATAAAAATGAATAAACAAACAAATGAAAGTTCTGAAACAAGAAAACAAAAATTAAATAAAAATAAAAATTTTTTAAAAAGCGGCTTACTATATAATACTCAGTTTTTTAAAGTAAATGTTTGTTTTATGTATTACTTTTAATAACATAAAAATATGAGAGTTTCAAAACATGTTAGTAGCACACGCAATAGTTGACACAGTGCATATTGTCTTCACAAAAGTTAAACAGAGCACAGGGTGCAGATGTGACAAATTTTTCTAATTGATATTGGATCAGGAAAGAAGAAGTTTTCTTCTCTTTGAATTAGAAGGAAGTAGTTGTATACATAGTCCAATGTTTCATAATGGCAGTGGGTTGCCGGTGAAACTGGCAATGTTGAAGGCTGTTGATTTAAGCCTCTTACAGCTCACCATACTAATCTAGCTCTGTGTTTTATGCCTCATAATTAAGCTTTTCTGCTGGGTGATCAAGGGCAAGTTAAAGCAAGACCTGTCTAACAAAAGTTCATCATTTGTATTTTCCAAGGTCAAATCTCCTCAGGATTAACTTTGGAACCATATACAGTGCTTTGTAGAACTGTTGTCAGTGTCAGACATTGGGACGAGTCACGGCCATTGCTTTACCAGTTTGCTCTCTGTGAAAGCCTGAGAGAATGTTTTCTCCCCAGGTGACTCTCCGTAGGCACACTATACTTCATGTATCCCTTTCCTCTGAGGTTCAATAATCTCCTTGACCAGAAAATTTGAGAAACCACTGATTTATAGGATGTTACAGCACAGGTTCTCTTATGTCCTGAGTCCTCACAGACCTTCAAGGGCTAGAGCCAAAATGATGGCTATCCTCGTAACCCTTCTTTTTCTCCAATTTTTAGTTTGTTAACTTACATTCTCAACCTTCCAGCAGAGAAGCTTCCTGATATTATTACTCTATAACATAGGTAATTGAACTCAACATCACTGCCTTTCTAAATATCAAACATCTTAGACTTAGCTTGACATTGGTATTTGCCTTCAATCACTGATATTCTAATTAATCTCTACAGAATGTGATAAAAGCAGTTACATATTTTTACACAGACATTTAGAAATCTAAGGATGTACAAAATTGTAGCCTGTCAAGCCTATGGTATATAATACTCAGTTTCTTCTCCATTTTTTCCCCCACTTTGGAACCAAGGGTTGAACTGAGGTCCTTGCACTTGCCAGGCAAGTGCTTTCTCTACTGAGCTATCTCCCCAGTCCAATACTCAGTTTCTTTTAAAGTGAAAACATAATCTGAAAAATCATTTTCAGTGTAAATAAAACTACTGTGAATTACATGTCAGAAGTATAAAAACTGAATACAGTCAAAACTTTATTTTTGTTGCCTTTTATTGTCAACAATGATTACTTGGATAAAAAAGAAACTTTTATTAACTAACGCCTGTTATTGAAAAGCCAAACCTTTCCTGCCCACTTCATATTCTCTCTCAGCCACTTCAGGGCAGAACAGTGTTCCAAATGGTAAACCTGCTCCTTATTAACATTGATGGTCATGTGCTTAATAAGAAGCTTTGGGTCCGATATGCGAGCAGCCAAAATTAACCTTTGGACTGCAGCTTGATAATTATCTTTGCTCCAAGATTTGTTTTCTTCACATCTATAAAGGAAACATCTCAAAGTCAGAAATTCTAGAAAGCAGCAATATGATTTCTTCAAGAGTCATTTATTTTTTTTTGTCCAAATATGACAGTCTTTTTACTTGATTCTTTTTTTTTTTTTTTTTTTTTTTTTTTTTTTTTTTTTTTTTTTTGTGGAACTGGGAATTGAACTCAGGCCCTTGTGCTTACCAAGCAAGCACTTATTCTACTGAGCTATCTCTCCAGTCCCACTTTATTCTTTTAGAAGTGACCTTCAAGTGGTTTGAATTATGACCACAGAAGGGCATTTCACATTATGACCGAACAGCACAGCTTTATGTATACAAGAAGAATTCACGTTCCATAGGCAACACTTACCCTGAGGGGGATGCACTCTGTTTCCTACTTTTTCAGTTTTAGTGATGCTGGCTGGAATACACCAATGATTTCATCATGGGACAGGGTGCAACTAAATACTATCTAAAATACAACTACTTACCTGTATTATTGTATTTTCAAAGAACGACTGTACAACTACTCATTCTATTGTACATTCTATGTAATGAGTTTTTTAATAACATGCTAACTTTATCTTGATATTGGCTATTTTTAGGTAAAAGCAAAAATTTAATACATACCTAATGTGGCAACACAAACTCTATAGCTATAGGCCTCTACTACATTTCTGGTTACTTTTGTCAGTCCTGCCCAATTAGAGAGATTCACTGAGTGCTAAAATGTGCTTTTCTATCAGTTCCATCTGCCACAAACTGTGATTGTATTCGCTTGCATGAAATTTGTACATTATAGCAGCCTTTGCTCTGGGTTGGGGACTGGGAACAGAGATGGGGCTCTTCTGGTAGCATCACTTTACCCTCGTGTGTGCTTCCTGCTCTTGGTACTTTGGCATGGCTCGTTGTGACAACCTGGGCTGCACTATCGCAACATCCATGAGGCCACTGGGGCTGGTGTGCAGGCTATATAGGAGCCAGTGTGAAAGAGGTGTGTAGCAGGTGCCTTCTTCTACATCCTAGCTTAGAAAGGCTGCTCTGGGCACGTGCCAACTGTGCAAAGCACTTGGAAGTCTCAAGATGAAGGAAATTGTCATGGAGATTCATGGAACTAGCAAGGCTCACCATATTAGGACCAAGAGGAAACACACTGGCCTGGACAGAATCAAAGATTTAGGCATGTCACTCATGAGGTGCCAGGGTTATGAAGCAGCCCAAATTCAACAACAAACAGAAGTTGCCCATGTGCAGGCACTGGAGGCTATAATGGTGGGTGTGTCATGCCCCAACAGAGAGCCCTCTGAGAGTTGAGAATTAAGACTTTTTTGGGGGTATGAGGAATCAAACTTAGGGCCCCTGCTTGCCAAGAAGGCACTATACCTCTTTGCTACATCCCTAGCTGAGGACTATAAGAAAAAAAGGGCTAATTTTAGTTGCGTTTAAACACAATGCACCCTATCTCCTGCAAAGGAATCTTGCCTCTCAAGGCTAGCTCGTACCAAACTGTTGCAGACTTCTGGGACTCCTACAATAACCACTGAAAGGCAGGCGAGATGGTTCAGTGGTCTAAAGCACCTGCTTAGGCAAGCTTAGGAAACCACAGGCACCACATGCAGCACCAGCCTCACCCCCCAGGCAGGCTGAGCTGGCCATAGCATAAATAAATAAATAATGCCACCAAAAACAGAGGTGACAATATTCTACCCTCTCTTGGATCTCAGGATGTTTTTTTTTTTTTTTTTTTTTGTCTTTTTGAGACAGGGTCTCGCTATGCAGTTGAGGCTGGCCTTGAGCTCACTTTTGTAGCCCAGGCTGGTCTCGAACTCGCACCGATCCTCCTGCCTCAGCCTCCCGAGTGCTGGGATTACAGGCGTGAGCCACCACGCCCGGCTCAGGATGTTTTTTGAAGGACACTGACTCTCCCTTGTTCTAGTTTCAAAGATGATTACAGTGAGCAACTCTGAAAGATAGTTCTTCCCACGAGCAAAGTGCAGCACTGCTCACAGCCTTGGGACACAGACCTAACCTCTCCCCGGGTGGCTGTGTTTCTTATCCACTAACATGATTTGGTCCTTTCTCCTCTCCTGCCGCAGAACCCACTGTGTGGGCAGGGATCTGGAGTGGCCATCTGTGGGCCCTAGAAGCACAAGTCATCAGCACAGCTGCTCAGCTAGCAAGCTGTTTTCTGTGTGCCAGTAACAGTCTTCTGTTCCCACGCAGAAGTCTTGTGTTTTAGGCTCGCTTGCACCAAACTGTTCCCAGCTAACTTGCAGCTCACAAAGCAGGGCAGAATTTCAGTCATACCACAGTTTTCGCTTGACATAGGTCACAAACGCTTTTCTCTCTTGGGTTAGTCTGGGAGAAGTTAGCTAACAGATTAGGAAGGAACATTGGCCACTGAGGTTGCCTGCTGAGGCGTCTGAGCAAGTCATCCGGGGAAGAAGTCCTCCAGCTCCAGTCACACTGTCAAGCAGGTGATCACAGCTCCTGGCATCCTGACCCCGCAATGAAGCACTGGGAGCCACGTAATGATCCTGAGCCAAAACCACTCATCTAAACTGTTCTGAAATTTCTGACAAAGAAATGAAGAGAATGTGTACTGCTCTATCCCACTGGGCTTGAGATAGCCTATTAAATGGTAATACATAACTAAGACAGAACAGAGTCCAGTCTCATGATGTGATTTTTTAACAACAGTAAACAGAAGCAAAACCCCCACTAAGAAGCTCTCAGGAGTCACAGGAGATCCTTCCTGATATTATAGGTTCCTGGATAAGGATAACTAGAAACAAGGACTGTAGGACTCAAAATTCTGGGACTTCAAAACAAATGACTTGAAAAGGTATCAGGGTGGTCCAAGACCTACATTATAATATTTATGCATGTGTAACAGCATTTTAAAATATAGAAGATAAGCTGAAGGCTTTATTCAACAGTATTCTGGACTGAATTTAGTAGACTGTCTTGCTGAGGAAACAGTTCAGTGGAATAAGTGCTTGCCTAGAAAGCTCAAGGTCCTGAGTTCAATCTCTGGTATCACAGAAAAACAAAACAAAACCTTTACATTTCTCCTTTAAACCTGGTCTTTCAAAAAAATAAAAAATTAACCTGGTCTTTAGATTTTTCAGGAGTGAGCCAAAAAGACAGTGACTTCTAGGTATGAACCTCTGAACACAAGAAAGGTAACCCAACACCTAAAGAACTATTTTTTAAAATGTCCACCAATACCTCTGAAGTCACTAACGTGTACTGAATGTTAGTGACTGCATGTGTGTGTGGGGGGCAGTGGTGCTGCGGCTCAAACCCAGGGCTGATGCATAGTAAGCGTGTCCTCGGCCTCTGAGCTGCACTGGGAGCCCCTTGTTTCAGTTTTAAGTCTCAAACAGGCCTAATTTTCTTTAGTTTTTCTAGTTTTTTTGTGACAGGGTTTTGCTGTGTAGTTCAGGCTGGCCTTGAATTCATGGTGATTCTCCTGTCTCAGTCTCCCAAGCAGAAAGGATTACAGGCTTGCACCACCATGCCTGGCAGGCCTAGTTTATTGTCAGTACAAATGCTACTGAAGTTTGTAACATATACACACAATACATATTAATATCTAACCATAAAACATATTCTAGAGCAGGAGTGGAAAGCCACAGGCAACATTCAGAATGCAGATAAAGTCTTATCAACCAACCTTTGCAAAACTATCTGTAGCAGCTGTGTAGAAGTTCCTGGACTCTGAATACTACTGGCATTGGATACCAAGAAGATCTCAATAGCTAAAAGCATTTCAATCTCAGATAAGTGACAAGGGATCAGTAGAAGTTTTCGATATAAATTTCCCTCCAATGGTGGGTAGCAACCCAGAGCAACAGCACCTGGAAATTAAATAACATCAATTTGGCTAGAACCTAGACTTCTAAAATATTAAAATATCCATAGGTGATAGTGACCTACAGAATTATTCTTTACCAAGATTACACAAATTATATGGTAATAAGTTTATTTTTTGCACTGCTGAGGGTTCATCCAAGGTTGCTTTACCCTAGGCTATATTCTAGAGTACTGAGGGTTATAGAGTTATAGGTGTGTGCCAGCACACCCACCACTGAGTGCAGCAGATACTACTCTAAAATTGTTTAATAATAATAAAATGGTAATTTTTAAAAACACTCTGAAAAAGACAATGGTGTAAATTTCCATTTATTTCAATCCATAGTAAATATAGCATAATTTTGGAATTAAAAAATCAGACTAGTTAATTAAGTTTGGTTTTAATGGGATTTGGTCTAATAGCAACTTCTGTATATTTATAGCATATACTATATATTTAGCTGTCACCTAACTGTAGTGTTTTCTTTCTTTTCTTTTTAGTATTTTTTTTTTTTTTTTTGTCTTTTTGAGACAGGGTCTCGCTATGCAGTTCAGGCTGGCCTTGACCTCACTTCCATAGCCCAGGCTGGTCTCGAACTCGCACCAATCCTCCTACCTCAGCCTCCCGAATGCTGGGATTACAGGCGTGCGCCACCACGCCCGGCTCTTTTTAGTATTTTTGAGTGTTCTTGTTTCTGGTACCACTGCGGTCATACAATACTTGGCATTCTGAGTGTCTGTGTGTCTGTCTGCTAATGCTTAGATGTGAAGTCTTGTTCCATTCTGTACTGCTCAGTCCCCGGCTGTATGCGCTAATTCACATCCTAAAATTTGCCCTTTCAAGAGAACAGATTTTAAACTGCTTAGGTGTTTTTTAGGAGTGCTAAGTAGAGAAAATCTCTTTAAAACTCCTAGGATATCAGACAGTACACAAACAATATTACAGTGTGATATTTTGCCAAAATGAGGAAATTGTGTGTAAAATTTATTCAAAACATTTT
>PVJA010030334.1:0-25864 GCA_004027025.1 Myocastor coypus | reverse complement strand
TTTCTTTCTTTCTTTCTTTCTTTTTTGTGATACTGGGGATCAAATCTGAGACCTTCTGCTTGCCAGGCAGGCACCTATGCTGCTGAGCTATCTCCCCAGCCCCTCCTACAGCATTCTTTTTTTTTTTTTTTTTTTGAGACAGGGTCTCGCTATGCAGTTCAGGCTGGCCTTGAGCTCACATCTGTAGTCCAGGCTGGTCTCGAACTCACACTGATCCTCCTGCCTCAGCCTCCCAAGTGCTGGGATTACAGGTGTATACCACCACGCCCAGCTCCTATAGCATTCTTAAAAAATGTTTTTCTACTTATAGGAGTAATATTTTCTAGGCATCAGAAAATTACATACACACCTACAAAATCTTCACAACAATGCTATGAACCAATAAGTATTTGTTTTATCTCATGGCCAGGAGATTAAGTGATTTGTTTAAAGCCATGTGATGTGTGCTATAGGCAAGAAACTTCACAACAACCAGAATCCTATTGTACAATCTCAATATGAATATCAGTTAAGATTTGAATTTCTACTACTTCCAAATATGTTGCCAACATAAAGCAATTCCGTCTTATTTGCTGAGTCTTTTATCAGCTGCACTTGCCATGAGCTGCAGGCCTCATTCTAGGCTAACGTGCTACAACACCTGGTGTCTCTTTTGGTACAGCTACTTTAGAAGCTGCATTTCATCATCTGAGTACAAAATAAGGGAAGGAAGTCCCATGAAGGGAGACTGCCCAGGAAACTCTCACTGACTCTCACAGGGAGGGTCTCTTCTCCAGGCGTGTGTCTCACATCAGAAGTATTCTATCTAAAAGCATCACGTGGTCAAAAGAGATGTTGTCCTTTGTAGAGCAACCAGCCATGCCACCACCTGGCCTGCGCACGTGTGACCAGAAATGCCCTGACTCTGCCTACTACTCTCTTTTGTCCCCTGGCCTTCTTTTTGTACACACTGTGTCCATTTCCTATGGCTTCACTCGCCAACAATTGACTATCAGCCTCTAGCATGATATTTTTCACACAGTTGATTTTAACATGAATTCTTTATAGACATAGTCTATGTGATATGGGGAGCGAACTGTTTAAGGATAAAACTAGAGAGCTACTTTATTAAGATAGGAAATTTTCGGGTGATGTTCAAAAAACAATGATGGGCATAGTGAGTCCTTTAACAACTGTAGCACCCAAGAAACACCAGTGTAGAGGCAGAGGAGGGACACTGGGGAGGTGATTTGCATTGATATGGAAAACTACATTTTCAAGCCATAGCCTACTTTTACCCAACTTCATCTTATCATGACAATGTCAGCATTTTGTGTTCAGCCAATAAGAAACTTAAAATCACTCCTAATGTGTTCATTGATGCACTCTTTTCATCATTTGCATGTTCTGCTAAACTCACAACCAAACACACCAGGGGGTATAATTACTCCAGGCAGTTGTGCTTGTATGCAAGTCTAGTAGCAATTAAATCATACTCATAACCAGCCCACACCATATAAATGTATCTCCTAAACTAAATGCATTCCTACTTTGATTTTTCTTAGCCTAATCAAAATTTGCACCCAACCACTTCCTCAGAAACACCCTAGTTTCCAACCTAATGGAAATTGTGTGACCTTAAACAGGTGTGACTACAGCAGCTTACTTTTACAAATTTTAAGACTTTGTGAATCGAACACATTGCTAGTGTCCTTGTTCCTGTAGGATCTCAAAAAGGACTCAAGCCAATTGAAAGTCTCTTAATCTTGTCTGAAAGAATAATAAATACACACAGCTGGTCACTCTGCTGCTCTGAGCCTAACCCACACTTCTCCAAGTCACCAGTGTAGGCAATACTATCTGGTTGCTATGGCAGTACTACCTGATTGCTGAATATGAAGTACCATCCATATGGAATTTGATCTCCATTGTAGCAGAGTTCAGATATGGGGCATAGAGAGATAATTTTACTCCACAAGGGATAATCTCATTAATGGATTATTCTAGTGATGAGTTCATTTGATTAATTGACTTTTAAGAGGTGGGCCCTAGTTGGGAAAGGTGGAATCCCTCAGGAGAACATACCCTATCCCACATCCCCTTGGCCTCTGAATATTTCAGTCTCTCTGTTTCCTACCTTCCATGAGGTAAGCAGCTTTACCCCACATTGCCTTTCCACCATGTTGCTCTGCCTTAGAGCCAGATGACTGTAGACAGAAACCTGTGAACTCATGAGCTATGATGAGCCTTCTCAGCTCTCAGCTATGTATGTTAAGTATTTGTCCCAACAACAGAAAGATGACTAATATAGTGGTGAACTAAACTGTAGCGCTCATGACTTCCAAATGTGTTGTTCTAAATCACTGAAGGAGTTCCCAGGAAGAATACCTTATTTTTGACATTGTGGAGAGGCTTAGTAAAAGTACTCTGCTAGTCTTTATCTGTCAGCACTTCTCTCCCCATGAGGTCTTGGAGGATGAACAAACAGGAATATGTAACATAAGAACAAATTCATGGTATTTTCATGAAACTTTTTCCTCTTAATTCTTTCCTTTTAAAGGTCTACAAGCATAAGATCCAGAAGCAAGTAGCTCAGAGTCCAAAATGTGATCTCTAAACATTTCCTGTTTAAATAAATAAATTTTTTAAGAACAAGAAATATATAATGAGCCTGGAAAACGCTTTTGTCTTAGAAAACAAAGAATTCATCCAAGACCAAGAGTCATGTGATGACATACAGTCAGCTGGACAGTAATTCTCCATGAGACAAACAGAGGGGAAGGGCCTAACTCCTTTCTCCCTACCCCCGCGGAAGTGGAGGCACAGTGTGACATAACCTGTGGCCGGCATACCTCTCCTCTTTTCTGCCCTGTACTACCCCTTTTGCCCCAATGGATTGAAAAGTTTGTTTCAGTCTTCTCCCTGGCTACCAAACTGCCATTCTCCTCTCAAACCTGAGTGTAACTCAGGGCTGTGTGGGGCCTTTCCCTCCCCAATTCCTGCCACTGAATTCTGTACTGTTGCATTTTTTAGGACAGACAGAGCATCCAGGAGTAGCCAAGATCAAGAAGGGAAGGGCAAAGATCCCCTATTTGTAAACCAAGCATTTCCAAAAATCCTTCCAGAAAATTCCCTGGTGTCAGCCTTTATTTTAACTGACATAGATCTATAAGTTGTGATATAGGCAACACTTCCCAGGCATTTCTATGAGTTTTCACTTTGGTGTTCCTGTAAATCTACTCAGGAGTTATTACTTAGGTAGCATGACCTGAAAAAGTCCTGGAAATCTACTTAAGGTTTTTATTCCCAGGGGCCTGGCGGGATGGCTCAGTGGTCTAAAGCGCCTGTTTGGGGAAGCTTGGGCAGCTTCAGGGATCGCGGTTCGATCCCCGGCACCACATGCTGCGCCAGCCCTGCCCTCGGGGCGGGCTGAGCCGGCCATAAAAATGAGTGAATAAACAAACAAAGGTTCTGAAACAAGAATAAAAATAATAAATAAAATTAAAAAAAAAAAAAGGTTTTTATTCCCAGACTTAACACCTGGCAGAGTGAACCTGCAGTGTCCAGCACAAGTTGGTATGGGATGAAGAAGGCTAGCAGTGACAGTAACTGGCTATTGGCTCTGTCAGCTGTTGTTATCTGAGGGTGACAGTGCTACTTTGTGATTCCCATCTGAATTGAGCAAAAGAATCCTGGACTGATTGGTGGCACCTTGACTAAAGAAAGGACAATCTGAGCATCAAAAATTATAGCTATGATACATAAAAATAGCTCAAATAATATCCACAACATCATGATCATACTTGGTCATCTTTGTCAAGGCACTAAGTCACTATTCTGAAATTTTCTAAAGTATCTGTTATGGTACTCCTATTATTTGTATTTCAGAGTTGCCAAGCATGTGGTATGGTATAATATGCTTTCTGTTTCTTTATTTCCGTAAAGGTTTTCAGTTCATAAGTGAAGAAGTCATGTTGGAATTAGAAAATCACCACTTAAAAGCTTGTACTTAAGTAAGAAACTTGGGAAACATTTACCACCAGCAGCTAAAAGCCACAGGTAAAAGGTTGATGGAAACTATTAACTTCTGAGTCATGGGGAGACTCTGTATTCAGTAACTCATCTAACCCTGGCTAAGGGTGAGATATCTGCTGTCTTGTGTCTCTTGACAGGAAGCAGTTAGGCAGTGCACCGTGCCTGAGATGTGCTCTTGCTGAGTCTAGCTGAGCTTTGATATAGACCTCTCTGTTTATTGGATGGAAGGGCATAAAGAAATATATTGAATATCACTCAAAGGAAACAACTTGCCAAATAAGTAATGAAAAACTTTCTACAAATGACTTTGTTCTGTTGTTGTTACTGTTGTTTTTTAATGTAACAGCAAATATAAAATGGTACAAGAGAATTGTTACAGAATAAAAGAAATATTAGCACCTAAACAATTAGGGCATGGGCCCTCTTTGTATCATCATTTGAATCAATCAAGTATAAAGGAGACAACTTTGGGGCTGCTGGGAAAATTGTTATCTAAGTAATGGTTGTGTATTTAATGTTAAGGGATTATTATTATTAGTTACCAGATATATTAATGGTATGGTAGCAATGTTTTTAAAAGTCCTTATAAATTAGGTATACATACTGTATTTTTATGGGAGAAATGACTATCTCAGAGTTGCTTTAAAATAATCATAAAAAATTAGATATGAAAGCTCAATGATCAAATACTGAAAATTATTGATGCTGGTTGTGTTAGACTGCTCTACTTGCTAACTATTTTATTGAAGCCACAAAATTCAAAAATTTAATTAATAAAACAGATTCCAGGTGAAGAATCTTTAAGGAGCATTTCAGTCTCACAGAGCAAACAATATGTAACGAATACTGAAAACCTGGGATTCCAACGCCAGACGAGATGCTGTTTGTTCCAAAGTGGACATTGAGCACCTGCTGACTGGGCTTTTAATTATTAAAAGGCTCCTTTTCTAGAAATTGCCAGTTGAGGTTTGGATGAGACCAGATAATACAAGTTTCTTGAAATAGACAATTCAATTTAGACTGAAGGATCAAACAGCCAACTGAATAACAAGGTAATAGGCAAAACAATAAACATTTCTTTAAGAAGAAAAAAAAAAAAAAAACTGGTTCAACTTAGGAACATCTGATAAATTCCAAACATTTGATGGGCATTTAGAAAGTGTAATAAAGAATAAAAATGCTTTAGCATGTAGTCAATTATCCAGAGCACAGAAATCACTGACTCAGGGAGGGGCTCCCATGTCAGGCATTTGAAGCAAGTGATTCGAATTGAGGGTGAGAGACTGTGAGGCGAATGTCAAATAGGCACACACAGCCCTTGAGAGGAGACTGAGAAAGGGGGTAACTGTGAAGCTAACTGGAGGAGAAAGGGGGAGCTAGGAGGAGTGGGAGGGGAGGTCCTAGAAGAGAAGAGGAAAAGAGGATACAAGAGGAGAAGAGGGAAGGAAGCAAAAGAGGAAGAAAGGAGAAAAGAAAGGGAGGAGGGATAGAGGGAGAGGATAAAGCTTCTAGAATGTTTAGAAAACTAGAGCATTCTTGCAGAAATAATCTGGAATACAGAGTCTTTCAACAGAGCAATCTTAAAGGCACTTTCGGAAGGCAAACTTTGCTTCTTGGGCCAGATGAGAACCTGTTTGGCCAGGACAGTGCAGTCAGATTCCCAGCTTCCCAGATTCCTAGACATAATTTAGGACACATGCTCCTCAGATTAGAGTCAAGGGTGAAAGAAAGTTAAAAATTAAACTTTTGGTATTGACATGATGAGGTCAAAGTATTTGGCATAGGACATGCCCAGAAAATCCTAAGAAATTCAGAAATACAGCATTACCATAAAGTTGAGTGAAAATTTCTTCAGAAGAGCAGGAGGAATCACTCGTCTGTACTGAATCAGTCAGGTTAGTTTTCTTCCTCTTATAACATGCTCTTCAGGTGATGCTAATATCTAATTAAATTTTCAGGAGAGAGGGATCCTTCTATGACAGAAATCTTATTTAAAGTTTTTTGTAATATGGGGAATTTTTTGAGAAAACAATATGTCTTCTGAAGCTTTTCATAGGAAAGGAAAAGAATCTCTTTAGGAATAAGTATGAATTGAATAGTTGTACACAAGGACATGAGAGAAAATATGTGTTGTGTGGTGCTGGTGTTGTATGTAAGTGGTAAGGAGTGTCTATGGTAGAGTATAACTATGTCTATGTGTATGATATATATGACATGCTGCATACAGTGTGGATGTGAGTGTTGTATATGTGGTTATATGTTTACACACACATTATGTGGTGTTATAGTGTTTGTATGTTTGGTTTGAGTGTATGTGTCAGATGCATGCTATGTGGTTATGTTGTGTTGATTTGTGTAGTATGTATGATGTGTGTTATGCAGTACATGTGTGTATATGTATTGAAATAAATAGCAGTCACTTAAGAGGTTCCAATATTTGATAATGGTGGAACCACAGATAACTACTTTATGAACTGAGTTTCAGGATTTGAATGTTTTTCAGGCACCCAGTGCCATACAAACGGAGGCAAGACCTTGAGGGCTAGACTGATCAGTCTACATGGGTGCTAGAAACTGATTATAAGGGGCTTCCTCAGACAAGCAAGTCCATTCAGATTTCTCCTCCTGGATGATTTTCCTGTCAGTAAACACACAATATTCAGACTTGAGGGTACCAGCTGCTTTTTCAGGGAACTGAAACTCCACCCAGGGTTTCTCAGAGCTATGAAGAATGATTTACCAATCCTCAAGAGGGATAAGGTAATCTTGCAGCTATAGTAAGACACAAAGAGAATTTGTGCTTCCTTTATTCGTTTTCCAACATTCTTCTTTTCTCTTTGAACATACAAATTTCCTACCCGTAGCAATCTCCTCCCACCTGAAGGGAAGCTAACATCTGCTGGCTGTTCAGTCCCTGTGTGTGTAATAGACTCTTCAGCTGACCTTATGACAGATATTTTTACTGGAAATAAAATTCTCTGTAGGTTTTTGTTTGCTATCTGTAGTACTCAATTTTTCTGTATGTTTTTAATCAACACCAAAACTCATGAAAAAGGAACCTCATAGTGAAGAAGATGCTGGAGCAGAGTGCCTTTCACAGTAGATCGTGTAGGTCGTTGACCGTCTTTCCCTGAGTTGTGCTGATGTCTGTGTGTTTTTTACCCACAGTGGATGTAGAACAAGCTCTTCAGTAAGAAGAGAAGCAGTGTCCACAAATGGAGAACCAAATCCTTCCTACGAAAGGTAGCATTCTATTCTCCCTACCACTTACAGGTTTTCTCCTTCTTAAATATAACTCCATGTATCATAGGAAGAGTTTTTCTGTGGAAACCACTTGAGAGTCTGAGAAATGTTCCAGGAAAGTCATGGAAGAAAATATCAGAAAATTTCTGGATTAAAAAAAAAAATCCATGCGCTCTTGTTGTTCATACTTGAAGTTACTATTTCTACTCTTGTGTGCTTTTCATTTTATTGCTTGGTGAAGAACATCAAAACAGGTCCATTGATTTTGTCCCATCCTCATTGGGATCCATTGATTCTGCCCATCTATGGGCAGAAGTAAGGCAAGATAAATGCTGCTGAGCCTGCATTCCTGGGTAACAGTACTTGGATGTTTAGTCAGTATATTCTGAGAAAATCTAAACAAGATCGGATCAGTAAAGATTTACTACTACTTGGTTAAGATTTTCATCTAAATCCTGCTAGACAAAATTCCAGAAGAGGAGGAGATGGACAGTGAATTATATGATTTCTTTGCTAATGCTAAAACTAGCCATCTATTTAACTTCATATTTATTTATTTATTTATTTATTTGTTTGTTTGTTTATTTATTTATTGTCTTTTTGAGACAGAGTCTCACTATGCAATTCATGCTGGCCTTGAGCTTACTTTTGTAGCCCAGGCTGGTCTCGAACTTCCACTGATCCGCCTGCCTCATCCTCCCGAGTGCTGGGATTACAGGCGTGCGCCACCATGCCCAGCTTTATATTTATTTTTATACCATTTTAAATTTCTGTTTCATATGTTCAAATTTAAATTTATTTATTTATTCATTTATTTATATCATTAACCCCTGCCTTATGCTTAGCATTTTATCCCTTTTAGATCTTTGATTTGTTTCATTGTTCAGATTCCAAATGTTGGAGTTCCCAAGTCTCTGATCAATGTGTTTAGAGTTATATGTTATGGTCAGAAGTTCATGAGTTTGACATGCAGTGTTCTTACTATTCCTTAGCCTCGAGTACTTTGGAATCCCTCTAGTGATCTTCTTTTGACTCAAGATTTAGACATTAATTGATTCTTTTCCTTGAGGATAAAGAGAAAAATGAACAAAACTTGACAGATCAGTTCAGGAGGAGGATGGGCCCTTCTCCGCCACATCCTGCACAGCTTTCAAAATTCATAGGGTGAGGACAGTGGAGAGGGTGGGAAAAAAGGACAAGATTCAGAATACAGAAAACTCAGGCCAGATGGAGCCCTCTCTCCAGATGGGAAGAGAAATAAGAAAGGAAAAAGGAGGAAGAAAAGGCAGGAGCAGGCGAGAGAGGAAGGAGGTGGGAGGGAGGGGCCAATGGCTACCATGACCCATAAAGCTGTGGAGATTATTGGGGCCTTCCAATAATTAGCGAAGACTGGATAATTGTCCAGGCAGGTGTTTCCGTATTCATTAGTTGGAGTCCTATCCAGTGGTCTCTCCACACTCCAATGGATTTTTGTTTAATTTTCTTAATAATTTTTTGATGACTTACGAAAACACAATCATAATATTTAACTTACTTTGTGTTAAATGAGAGACTGGGAGACTCTTGAATCATAATATGTAAACAGCAATATACGTTTCCTTTACACAACTAATTTGTGCATTATTATGCCTCCAACCTGAGTGGTCAGCTTTCTCAACGTCCCCCTCCCTGGGGAGCGCTGTAGTCACTGCCACTGCAGCCACGTCTGCCATCTTTTCCCTAGCTTTTCTTTCTCTCATTTGGGCTGCTGCAGCTCCTTTGTCTCTGAGTCAAGGGCGGAGTGCAAGGGACCATGGGTGTGGAGGCAGGAAGGGTCCAGCTGAGTCTGCCTGGGACTTGAGTTTGGGGACTTCTCTCCACTGGCCCATGTCCCTTTGCTCTGAGGCACTTGCTGTGCAGAGATGGATGCAAGGTGGCCTGATATGCATACAAACAAAAAAAATTCCCTTCCACAATAAATAATTCCCCAGACTTAAACATGCTTTAGCTATTTTTTTCTTTTTTTCTTTTTTGTTCTTATAGCGCCTTTCTTATCTGATTGAGCAAAGCTAAAGGGTTTAAGCTCTCTGAAGGGGCTATTACTCTGCCATCATTTTTCTGCTCAGGATTTAATTTTAGAATACTCTGAGCCAGATCCTCTGTGGTCATCTCAAGAAGTGCATGACCATGAAGACCCTCCCTGAAGTAAGTCCACAAAAAAGTAAGTACAAGAATTGATAATAGAATGAGGATTTGTATATACATCTGTTATTCTTCAGAACTTACTTGTTTCATGTTTAACACCTGATAAAATCAATACACCTCTCTCCCTTTTGTTTTCCTGTAAACCTGTTTTGCTCTTTTGGCGCTAGTGAGCTTATTTTTCTCATGGGCCCTAGTGAATCTGTTTTTCTCTTCAGCATCTCTGAACCTACTTTTTCTGTGTGTGCACAGCTAGAGGCTTCCTCTTGCCTGCTATCTAATACATTTCCTTATAACCTGGGTCCCCGCTCAGATGCCACATGGCCACATCCCATGCAGCTTTCAAAGTTCCCAGGGTGAGGATGGTAAGAGGATGGAGAAGAAGAGACAAAATTTAGAATGCAGGAAATGGAGGCCAGATGAAGCCCTCTTTCCTGATAGGAGAAGAAGTAAGGAAGGAAGAAGGAGGAGGATGAACAGGAAGAGGAGGAGAAGGAGAAAGAGGAGAAAAGGAGAGAGTGAGGGAGAGCCTCAGCGGGTACAGCATGTTTATGTATACACTTGCTCAGTTGAATGCCACTTGAAACCCCTCCACCTCTAGTTTATGACTGTCTAGGGCCCCCAGTATTCCTGACACTAGAACAGTTTATTCACACAAATTAGCTCCAAGCTTCTGTGTTCTTGAGGCTGACCTTACCCCCAGCCCCATGTGTGATCCATTTCCAATTTCAGTCCTATCACTCTGCTTTTGCTGTCTCAGTCTCCTGTCCACTCACAGGAGAATTTGCATTTATGGCTTGAGATAGGGTTTTGTTTTGTTGTTGATTTTTTTCAGATGACACAACCACAGCAAGTTCAGGTTGAAAATCCAAGACAGGACTGACTGATGATTAAATTTCTCCAAGTCATTTAGGCCCTACCACCCTGAATATGCCTAACCTTACTGAATGTCTCAGAGGCATTTCTCATTCTGTTCAGCTCCAAGGATCACTGAAAGCTAAATTGCCCAGGCAGGACTCATTTTGTAATCTTCTGCTTCAGCCTTCCAAATTTTGGGATTACAAGCATGTATCACCACACCTGGCTTTCCTCAGTGTTTTAAGAATTGTAAGGCTGGTGAGATAGCTCAGCAGAAAGAATGGCCGCTTAAACAAGTGCAGGGACCAGGGTTCCATTTCTGGCGCTACATACCACACTGGCCCACACCCAGGCACGCTGAGCCAGCCGCTGAAACCAGACGTGGTGGTACACACTGTAATCCCAGCACTAGAAAGGCTGAAAACAGGACTATTACTGTGAGTCTGAGCTGTGTAGTGAGACCCTGCCCCCCACAAAAAACCCCCAAAATAAAACAATTCATAGTTTCCCTGGAGTTTTATTGTGAACAAATCTTAATGCAAAGCAGAGAGCATATTTTTATCTTTTATACTCATACCTTTATCTAATCAATTTGTGTTAAGTGATGTTGATCAACTTTTTTTTTTTTTTTGTATTTTTTTAGGGAAGAGTCTACAGGGTGTTCAGTGTTTCACTACTAAGTTGGACTCATAGTGATCCATCTGTTTACAGCTTCCCAAGAGTTGGGATTACAGGCATGTGCCACCACACCCCGGCTCAATTGCTGTCTCAGTGTGCCCCAGCGGCAGGGCCCACCTGGCAGGTCCAGAGGCCAGATCCCCGGTCCCTGCACCTGCTTGCAGGTGTTTTATTTTATTATTATTATTATTATTTTGTCTTTTTTTGAGACAGGGTCTCACTCTGCAGCTCATGCTGGCCTTGAACTCACTTTTGTAGCCCAGGCTGGTCTTGAACTCGCACTAATCCTTCTGCCTCAGCCTCCCAAGCGCTGGGATTACAGGCTTGCGCTACCACACCCAGAATTGCAGGTGTTTTAATCTGCTGAGCTATTTGGCCTGTCCTCCAATTTCCTAATATTAAATAATCTTTCATTCCTAAAATAAACCTTAGTGATATATTTTTTAAAAATATTTTTTAAATTGTTAGATTTATTTTGTTAATATTTTTTTTTTTTTTTTTTTTTTTTTTTTTTTTTTTTTTTTTTTTTTTTTTTTTTTTTTTTTTTTTTTTTTTTGTGGGACCAGGGTTCAAACTCACGACCTCGAACTTGCCCAGCAGGCACTTGTGCCTCGGAGCTATCTCCCCAGCCCCTATTTTGTTAATATTTTATTTAGGGTTTTCCTATCATTATTCATAGTTTTACAGGATAGATTGCTTTATATATTTGGGGTTATTTTATTAAATGTATAAATATTTTTATATAATCCTATGGAATTGAATTTTGTGTTGTTATGCAAGTTTTGTGGCTTGAAGTAAGAGGCATTAAATTCTAGTGTTCTATAGCAAGGTAGGGTAACTATAGCCAACAAAAACCTACCACATATTTTATGAATAACTACAAGACAGGACCTCAAAGGCTCTAAACACAAAGTCATGATAAGGAGATGGAAATGATAATTAGCCTGACTTGGTCACTGTGCAGTGTGCACGCATGTGGAAATATCACACAGTACCTCATCAGTATGTATAGTTATTACACACTAACCAAACAATTTCTAGAGATGTTTATGGAGGTGAAGTTGCTCACCACCCAATACACACAGCATGTGCATCCAATTAGAGCTCTCCAGAGGATCCAAACCGATAGAACACATAAAAGCATCAAAAGGGACTGCTGAGATTGGCTGACCTGATCAGAGGCCACGTAGTCCCACCATGGCTGTGTAGAACCCAGGGAGCTGGGAAAATTGTCAGCTGTCCTGTCCAGGAAGCCAGAAGCCTCAAAACAAGAAGAATCAATGATGCAGTCCCCAGTCAGGAGGGCCTGGGAGGCTCCTGCAGAGATGTAGGTGCAAGGCTATGTCCAAAGGACAAATAATATGGAGTCTGATTGTGCTTGTGGCAGCATTGACAAAACCTGTTCTTGTTGAAGTTGAATCAAACATAGGCACTTATGAGCTTCCCTCTTCTCCAACCTTTCATGCTATCTGGCCCCAAACCTACTGGACCCTCCCAGAAACATCCAGAATCATGCTTTATCGATTTTTCTAAGCATCAATCTATTCATTCAAGCTGACAACCAAGAGCATGCTTCACAATAATAACACATTTTGAATTCTCATGTTGTACTCTATAAATACATACTATCAAAATAATATTTAGCTGAAATTAAACATTGTTAGGAATCAGGGACCCCTTTTTCCGTTCCTCTTCCTCCTCTTGGAATTCTGATGTTTGTAGCTTTACCTTATTCCTGATTCATCATTACATGATGAAAGAGTTAGCATTGTATAACTAGTCACTCTAGTTTCACAAGTCCAGACATAGAAATCGTGCCACATATTGCTTTACTCCTAACAGATTTAGCAACTTGATTTAAAGGATAAAGATTTTGGGATTTTGCACTGAGCTTTTAGTGAAGAGTCAGTCTGGAGGTAATATTGTAATAAATGCACAGGGGGTGAACATACATCTTCAGGGCAAGAGAATAGAATGTGACAGACAGAATTCTAAGATCACTCCCTAAGATTCCTGGATACTGGTGTAGCACATACAATATCTTCCAGTTAATTAGTCAAACACTGAGGTAGGTGCCATGGGACAGAGTCTTCCAGAAGTTGCCATTTTCCCAATCCAGTGGGTTTTAAATGGGAAAACTACCCCAGCAAGCCTGAACTAACCACAACCCCTTTAAATAGTAGTCTAAGCAGCAGCGATAGAGCAGTCAGATTCGTGTGAGCAGCCAACAGCATCAGGAAGAGTCTTACTGATGACTGGGAGATGGAAAAGCCATGTAGATGATTTTACCTGTTTTTGAACTCCATAAAGCCAGACTGCTGTAGTAGACAACCTCTGGTGTTCAGCTTTATTAGCCAAGTAGCTTTGTTGAGATTCATCTAGACTGTCAAATGTACCAGTGATTCTTTCTCAAAAACTATATTAGTCCTGTACAGATTTGCAGCACAGAAAGCTCGCATTCCTGAGCGGAGTTGCGCATGTGCACAGAACACCTCTTAATCCCTTTTGCATCCCCTTTCTCTCCTCTCCTTTTCCCTTGCTTCATCTCTGATTCCTTTTTCCTTTTAAAAAGATTTATCTCGCTACTCCCTACTATCAAACCTTTATTTTTCTCTTGTATTTTGGATTCCTCATATGAAAAAAAACACGAGATATTTAAGCTTGTATTTCTCACTTATTTCACTTAATATAATCTCTCAAAGTGCATTCATTTTTCTACAAATGACTCGTTTATTTTTCTATATGGCAGAGTAGTACTCCACTGTGTATAAATACACTGTCTTCTTCATTCATTCATCTCTATTAGTGGGCATATAGGCTGCTTCCAAGACTTAGTTATTATGCATTTTGTTGACATAAATAAGGGCATGCATGTACCCACTATAATATAATCATAGCTTAACTCTCTTGGGAAGCTACTTGGAAGGGGAATGTCTGGGTCAAATAAAACTTCTAGTTTTAGTTCGGTGAGGAATCTCCATTCTAATTTCCATAACAGTTATGCTAGTTTGCATTCCCTTCAACAATACAGAAGTGTTTATTTTCCCCCATACCCTTACTAGTATTTGTTATTATTAGATTCCAGTGTGAGCAGCCAACTCAGTACTATTTTAATTTTAAACCTAAGAATTATGCTTGGTATTAATATGACACAAAATGGCCATTCTTTCCAACAGTTCTGCTATTTTGAAAAAAAAAAACAGTTATGAATATTTCTGTGCAAGTCTTTTTTGTAAACTTGTGGTAAAATGTAATCATTGAAATAGACATTACTTCCTCCATTAAATTAGGCTACTACATGTATTCATACCTGGCTATGCGAGCGGGTTTATGGTCTCCCTACTTTCTTCTGATAGATCTGCTTGGCTTTTCTCCAATTTTATGACGCTGGTTATTTTAACTTGATCCCACTCAGTAAGTAATAATATTTTTCCCAATGCCCTTTATCTCTACCTAGTGAATAGATGATTTTGTCAACAAGAGTTTTCTTATAAATTAGGAAACTATGGCAGTTTCTCTGAGAGAAGATGTCTTTGTTGTTATTGTAGGAATTTTCTTCCAAAGATAAGCCAAGGTATTTATTAAGGGTCTCTTTTACATAGGCCTGAGCTATTCTACTTGGCAGAATGACTTGATTCTCTGGAACATTTAATTTGGAATTATATTTTAAAGTGACTGGGATTATTGTTATATCAGTTTCACATTTTCTTGCATCTTAATTTCTCAGGCACCATGAGTACAATAAAATTTAATTTAACAGGGTTCTGGACTTCAGCATGGCTCTCCCTGAAGATAAGGTGTATCTGTATCTCAGCTGATTTTTTTTTTTTTTTTTTTTTTTCTGCAAAGCTCTATTCCAGAGGGGCTCAGTCCTTCTTGTCAGCTGCCTTCCTCATGGTGGCCAACACGTTGCTCAGCTCCTCACACTTCCTTCTGGGCACGGATGTGTGTCCTCACCCTATTTTTTTTTTTTTTTTTTTTCTGTACCGGGGTTCGAACTCATGACTTTGCACTTGCTCAGCAAGCCCTTGTGCCGCAGAGCCATCTCCCCAGCCTCTACCCTTTTCTTGATGAACTCGAGGGCGCGTTTGTCCTTGGACACACAGAGCAGCTCCATGGTGCGTCGCTCGTAGGGGGCGAACCTGCACATCTCCCGGATCAGGTCCTGCACGAACTTGGAGTGTTTGGTGAGGTGTCCGCGGCGGCGGCTGTGCCTCGGTTTGCTCACATTATTAGTCACCTTGTGGCCCTTGTTGAGGCTCACGGCCATGGGATGGCGGAGGGCCATGGCTACTGTTCTTCAATGGTTGCTGTGACGGAAGCTCTCAGCTGGTTAATCATTGGGATCTCTGTGCTGCTCCCCAGTGCCAGGCTTCTTCTCCTTCCGCTATGGTCTGTCCCTGCTCCTGCACTTCTGCAACGGGGCCGTGATGATGCAGCGCGTGTGCCTGAGTCTCACAATGGTGGCGATGGTGAACAACACATTGGGTCAGACCAATGTCTCTTCAAGGGAGAATTCAGGCAAAATAATGGTATGTCAAAAACATTATCCACGGCCATCACTTAAAAGATTCTACTGTGCTATTGCATAAAACTTAAATCTTATTGACAGGACAATAATCATTAGGAAGGTGTTATGTCAGACTAGTGGGTTATTTCCTCAATCTAGGAAGAATTACAAGGTGGAACGTCAACAGAGAACTGAACAAAAGTATTTATTCTAGAGCAAAAGCAGAAAGCAGCCTCTGTTTTAAAGTGAAAACAAAAGCCTGCAGTATATTGAACCTGAGAGGGAGTCCAAATGGGCCACCAAGCCAGGCATGGTGGCACATACCTGTAGTCCTAGCTTCTCCGAGGCTGAGGTGGAAAGATCACTTCAGTTCAGGAGTTCTGGGCAGCAGCATGCTATGCCGATCAGGTGTCCGCACTAAGTTTGGCATCAGTATGGTGACCTCCTGGGAGTGGGGGATCACCAGGTTGCCTGAGAAGGGGTGAATCAGCCCAGGTCAGAAACAGAGCAGGTCAAAACTCCCATGCTGATCAAATAGGTCACCAACGGGGGCTTTTATATACAAAAGTTGACCACATCTCAGCCAAGTTGAGATCAGCCTATGGAGTGACAAGCAGGAAAATTTGACCTCGAAGGATGAGTAAAGGGAAATGCATCATTGATTGTAATTTCTCTAAAACTGGCAGAACACGCATTAAAGAGGTTTGGATAGCTTATTCCCAGGCAAGAAAAATCTCTCCAGTCCAACAAGAATTTTGTTTGCTGCCTCTGGGGCCCCCGGCTGTGGCCACCATGTCCTTCCCTGAGCTGTTCTGACTCCCTGTCTGGCTGCCTGTCCCGTCTGTGGAACATTTTTCTGCCATAATCCTCCCCATACTACCTTCCCTTGATGGCCCAGCCTCATTTTCAGAAATCCTCTCATGTTCCCACTGCCCTTTCTTGTCCTGATACACATGTTGTACGGAAACTGATAGTTTAGATGACTGGTGGGCACTTCTTATTAAGTTAGGAAAATTATAACCCACCCCCCACAAATGAAACTTAGGCACAGTCACACCTGTGGAAGGCTTGTGGTTCCTTAATCTCATGGAACATTTTATCTTCTTGCTTTGTTCCTCCTAAGTATGCTCTCCCTCTGAGAAGGGGCAGCTCTTTAACTATCTCCCTGTTCCAAGGCAGAAGTAAAAGTCTTCAAAGCAAGGCAGAAGTCTTGATCTACCTTGCCAGTGATGTGCTAAACAGATGTGAGCTACAGTTAAGTACATCTCCATATCTGTGAAATCTGAAACACTTAGGGTCAAGCATTTAAAATAAGGGATACTCAATTTGTAATTGAAAACCTCAAAGATAACATGTATGTGGTCCTTTGACAGAAAGTATTAGGGAGGGAGAGCTGCTTTTCATGATTTATCAAGAAGATCAGGGGCCCAGCGGGATGGCTCAATGGTCTAAAGCACCTGCTTGGGAAAGCTTGGGCCGCTTCAGGGACTGCGGTTGGATCCCCGGCACCACATGCTGCACCAGCCCTGCCCTCAGGGCGTGGGCTGAGCCAGCCATAAAAAAAAAAAATGAGTGAATAAGCAAATAAAGTTTATGAAACAAGAAAAACATAAATAAATAAAATAAAAAATTAAAAAAAAAAAAAAAGAAGATCACACTCTCCAGAGCCCTAGCTACTACCATGGCTCTACAGTATGTGTTTCCCTTCTCTTTCAGGATCCTGTTTATAATTGGAGCCCTGAAATTCAAGGGATCATCTTAAGTTCCATCTTCTACGGCACAATCATTGTCCAAATACCTGTTGGATACTTATCTGACATATATTCTGTAAAGAACATGGTTACCTGTGGATTATTCCTCAGCTCTGTGCTCACTCTGTGCATCCCAGCAGCCGCTCAAGTTGGAGAAACTTTGGTCATTGTGTGTCGAGTAGCCCAGGGAATGGCTCAGGTATCACAGTAACGTGTATCGCAATAATGCTTATGGAATTTAAATTCACAATAGCACTTTTTTGTTATTATGTTTTAAAGAAGGGTCTCCAGGGTGTTCAGGGTCTCACTACTAGATCAGACTTGTAGTGAGTTGCCTGTTTACATGCTCTCAACAGCCAGGATTGTAGGAAGTTGCTGTCTCAGTATGCCCTGGGTGTTGGGCCGGCACTACAGGCTGGAAATCAAACCCCTGGCCCCTGTGCCTATTTGCAGGTGCTTTAATCCTCTGAGCTATTTGGCTGGCCGCACAACAGCATTTAAGATTTAAATTCATGATAAGCAACAGCAATTACATGGCTGAATCTTTTTTATTTTAGGGGACAGCATCAGCCTCCCAGCACTGCATATGGATCCGGTGGGCCCCTCCCTCGGAACGGGGCCGACTTACCTCTATAAGTCTGTCAGGTAAAGACTTAGGACCTAGAATATTTGAGTTTTATTGTCATTTTATTGTACACTGTTCTTCTCTGTGGCCATAGAAACATGTTTTGAACTCGTGAGAGCTTTGCATAGCTTTCTAGCTTTAAAAAAGAGGAATTCAGGGTTTTTTCGGGGGGGGGGGGCGGTGTCTTTATCACAAATAAAAGAAAAAAGTCTAAAGGAGCAAAACCTTAGTACTTGCTTCTGATCAGTGGTAAGCAATAGAAATTTATTTCACAGGGCGTTGTCCATCGCTACAGGGAAGTCACCCTTCTCTACTTTCAGATGTCATAGTGGTGGATTTTGTCGCTTCTGCTTAGGGATTATGCTGGGACCCTTCACAGTCTTGCTTGTGACTGGACTGATCTGTGACTTTCTGGGATGGCCCTTGGTCTTTTATATTTTTGGTGAGTCTCTTTCTATAAATTCCCATTTATGATTCAGAATTTAAGAAGAAAAATTAATAGAAATATAATGTAATAATTTATATAAATTTAGTATTTAAAATTACAAATTCCACTGAGAAAAAGTCAACATTCAAGAAGTTCTTGTTGTAAACCAGCTATAATGCTTAGAACCACACATGTATTTTGTACCTTTTACAATTCTGTAACGTAGAGGCTATCATACCACATACCTTATGTGGAACTCTCCAGGAAAGAGAGGGAAGAACAAAGCAAAAGGGGGTGACAGTAAGCTTCTTCGCCTCCCTTGCATTGTTTGCAGGCCATCTGCCCACACCATCTCCACCAGCTCAGCATATTTACAAAGTGAGGACCATGGCGCCCTGCTGAGACACTAAATTAAGCTTCTAAACTTCTCAATTTTCAAGTTGACACAATCAGTACACTCATACTCTGAGTATACTGTTTATACTTAGTCATGACCTTGGCCCTCTATCATCAAACACATTAATTTCTGTAGTTAAAAACAAACTTTGTACAAATTGGAACACACAAAAACAATAAAGAATCAAGGTTGTCAAATGAGATATAAAACTACTATTGGCTTTAACATCTTGGTTTGAGATATGTTGAAGAGGCAGTGGATGGGTGTGATTATGTCCATTTGGTAAGTGAGGACACTTACAGAGGCTATATTTCTTGCCCGTAGTCATTCTTGGAGTAAATTCAGGATTTGTTCACAGAGTGATTCTTTTAAAAATGAGTACAAGATGCAGCAAATCACAGGGATACTGCAGCAACTCCAGGCACCCAATACATGAACTAGTCCCATCCCCAAGTTCAGAGGCAAAGGAGGGAGCAGTTACTATGATCCATTAAGAGGGCATCTTGTAGAGCAGACTACCTCAAGGAAACCTAGGGTTTTTTCATTAAAAAACAAAACAACAACAACAAAAACAAAACAGAAGGAATTAATCTGTTAATCTTAGGAGAGAGATGTTTAGGACTTGGACAAACACCATAATCCCCCTAAATCTCTCCTCATTTCTACCAATACTTTCTGTTGGCTAAATCAAACAGTAAGATATGGGATGGAGCCTCTTGATATTTGTTAACATAGCCATCTGTGACCAAATCTGGGAGCAAAGGGATGGAGTGTGGACCTAGAAGAACACACTGAGAAGACACATCTCATACGGGAAGCAAAAGGCAGCGCTGTAATGTACAAATAGGTTTTTCTCTTCCATTCCCATCATTCCTAACCACCACACTGATCATCAGGAGGAAGCGGTGGTCGGTGTGGTGATGGGAGACATGCACTGTGTCCTGAATGGGGCTGAGAGAACCGGGAACTGTCTCTACTGGAGAAAAGGAAATTTGCCCTACCAGAGAAATTCAGAATTGTTCTCCATTATAAAACTAAACTAAATATGTAGAAGTTACTAGGACAAAAGGCTTTAGCCTCATGTAAGAAAAGCTTTTCAACAGTTAGTTGATGATCCAATTACACAAATGACCATCAGCATTCACATTCTAGTCCTATCTCAGAGTCATGTATGGCACCATTTGTCACTGGCAATTGTCATGAGGAATTTTATAAAACTCGAAAAGAAGGGAATATAATTTGTGCTCTGACAAGACTTACACCATCAAGTGCCCCAAATGCATCTTCCCTATCACTTACAACAGAGAAAAGAGCTTTAAAAGCAGTGAGTAAGGTTTTAGGTATGTGCCCTATAATCCTTTTATTGGCGTCATTGGGGTTACTGGGGTCAGGTCATTTGACACCAAATGACCTGACCAAATGGCAGAGCAAAAGCAAAATTATTTATAAACTCTATTTGAATGTTCTTCTCAATAAAGTTCAATAAATCTAAATAGACACTATTTTAAAGAACAAGACATGGCGTGCCATACCAGCCTTGACCCCAGGGTACGCTGAGCTGGCGTTTGAGACTAGGCGTGCTGGTGGTTCCTATAATTCCAGCTCTTGGGAGACTGAAAACAGGAGGATCACTATGAGTCTGGTCTGTATAGTGATACCCTATAGTCCCTGTATTAAATACATATTTTAAAACAAGAGCAAGACAATGTCTGTTTTGTTGTTAAGGAGTTTATAATTGCTGAGGTTGAATATGATAGGCCTGGGTAAAAACTTTTAGTACTTACCTTTTTTGTTGTTATATATCTTCCTTTATCTGTAGTTTGATGTGTATCACTAATTTGCAGAAATTCTCAATAATTATTGCCTGATATGATACTTCTGTTCCTGACTTTAATCTTATGTCCTTTCCCTTATTTGCTTGTGGTAATTTTGCAATCGTTCCATAGTTTGTGGATATTCTGTTCTAGCTCACGCTTCTGCCTTAGAAATTCAATTTTTAAACTTTCTATTGCTCTTTCTTCAAGTTTACTGGTTGTTTGTCAATCATTTCCAGTCTTCATTTCTGTTGTGTGCCTTTGGTTCCTTTCCTTTCCTTCTGATCTTGATGACCAGGCCACCAGTCTTGTCTCAAACTCCCTGACTATGTGCTCCCTTCTGGACTTGACGCTTCTAGCTTCTAGCCATTCCATCTCTGTTTGTGTTACTGCTTTTCCCTCCTTTCTGCACCATTTTAACTTCTGCCTTACTTGGAACTCTCCTGCAGCCTCTCCCTTCAGGATGCATTCCTCTGCTAGATGGTACAATTTCTGTATAAGGTCCCTTGTTACCTTCTAACCGTGTGTCACTGGGCAAGTACTCCAACCATTTTGCATTTTCTCATTTTGAAAAAAGAGATAATGATAGCATCAAATAAAATATTTGGAGAATAAATAAGACAATGTCTCTTCATCATCTACTTGAAAGGCACCTTGATGAAGGCAAGGATTTTTTTGTTCATTTACTGCTCTATCCTCAGGACCTAGGATAATACGTGATACATATTGTTGTGTTGTAATATTTGTCCAATGAATGAATGAATGAAATTTCTGAAGCCTAAATCATAAGCACTATATGCTCTACCTTAACAGAAGATTCCTCATGTTCAAGATAATTAGTATTAAAAAATTCATAAACAAGAATTTTACATTTGGAGGATTTAGATAGTCCCTGAAGCCTGGATGATGTTTTATGAGCACAGCTAAGGCTGAACCCACAAACTGGGTAATTGTCAACTCTGAGCAGACTTAGATCTCCCCTGCTCTGACACCCCTACTCTGATGATGCAACACACTGTGAATCTGAAAAGATAAATGGCTGAAGACAGAGAGTCCCAGCCCAGAGGACAAATGCAGAGGATGGCTGATCAGGAGAGGCCAGAGAACTTACCA
This sequence comes from Myocastor coypus, assembly GCA_004027025.1. Lineage (NCBI taxonomy): Eukaryota > Metazoa > Chordata > Mammalia > Rodentia > Myocastoridae > Myocastor > Myocastor coypus. The sequence continues at coordinate 4,253 of PVJA010030334.1, read as the reverse complement.
CCACATCTGTAATATTTGTTCTGCAAGAAGGCAACTCTGGATACAAGAAGGACTGCCCAGAGAGCCTCGTTGCAAAGTTTAAACAGAAAGGAGGCATCTAGATTGACAGAATGACACGGTAGAAATATTATAGTAGGTGAAAAGACCTACTACAGACAGAAACTTCTGATTCTAACTTGTTCTTTTTTGATAGGTGCTTATGGCTGTGTCCTATGTCTTTTCTGGTTCATTCTGTTTTATGATGACCCAAAAGATCACCCATTTATAAGCATCAATGAAAAAGAATACATCACCTCAGCCCTCGCCCAGCAGGTAGACCACAGTGTTCTGTACTGCCATCTCCCAGATTCTTCTCCAAACCAAAGAGGCTCCTGCTTGTCCTCCTTTGAGAATGATTAATATTTTTCAGGACAACTCAAGTACTGTGACAACTCTGCCCATCAAGGCTATGCTGCAGTCTCTCCCACTCTGGGCCATTGCCATCAGTTATTTTGCTCTTATCTGGACAAATAGTTTTGCACTGGCATACACTCCAACATTTATGAACAGTGTACTTCATGTTAACATAAGAGAGGTTAGTACATTGTAAGTTCTTACTATAACTTTATGAAGGAGTCTCTGTTCCTCTGCCTCTAATGATGCTGGTCTTAGCTCATGCCTCCTCTTCTATTGTGTTATCTATGGCCTTTATCTGGAGATGCAAGGCTTCTAAGTTTTGTGAAAAGTAACCAGAAGAGAAGACATTGGTATAAACATAGTGTCTGGCATCCCACCAGCAATAGGCCTGCAATCCATGTTCCCATACCTCCCATCACCATGTGGTTGGCTGTACATAACTGAAGATTCAACATTGTCCTTCCCTTTGGTGACTGCGTCCTTCTTTCAAAGTCAGTCAGTATGGCCAAGCCCTTGCATCTTACTCAGCATTCATCCATGTTTCTCCTGGAGTGTGAGACTGGATTTAGATATGGGTTGACCCATGGCCTGGGTCTTCTCAGATATCTTCATTGCTTATCTGACTTGAGAAGCACTGATGCATAGAACTTCCTGTTACTTGATAAGATAATCAGGAAAGACTCTCTTAGAAATGTAATCTGGGCTTACCACTTAAGAGTTTCACATAATGAATTAGTAGCTCAGGTGAGTGCCAAACCCTTGTGAACTCAGCTGTATGTTCCATGAAATCGTGGAGTTGCTGCAAGAATTGACAGCGGCCAGTATAGAGTGGGTACCACATATTGTAATTGTTGTTATTATCATATTTATAATTTCCTCTGGGGCTACCACTTCCAATTCTAGCACAGTCTTTCTCTATATTATATGGTGATTTCAGGGTTCATGATCTTAAAAGTGAAGAACAGGTACATTAGAACAAACATTACTATTTTCCTTTTTATGTTGGGTTATATGGCCCCAGAAGTAATCCTAATGTTGTATGCATATGGTTTTCTGCATGAAAGTACACATTTTAGATACTGATTTCCAAGGCAGAGATTATTCTGTGTATCAGGGCTCCTGCATCCACTGAACGTCCTCTCGGAATAACATTTCCTCCGCAGAACGGGTTTCTGTCCAGCCTGCCCTTTCTGTTTGCCTACATTGTTGGTATCTTTGGAGGTTACACCGCAGACTTCCTCCTGTCCAGGAATATTCTCAGCCTCATTTCCATCCGGAAACTCTTCACCACACTAGGTAAGCACTCCAACTCGTGGTGGGTGCTTCCTCCCCATTCCTCCATGAGCCTAACCATGCTGTCTGCATCCCTCCCCAGGAATGCTCTTACCGGTCATCTTCAATATGTGCATGCTCTACCTGGGATTCAACTTTTACAGCACCGTCATCTTCCTAATAATTTCACAGGCAACTTCCTCCTTTTTTTTAAGTGGAGCAAGTATAAATATCTTGGATATTGCGCCCAGGTAGACTTTTCTTAAAATTCACTCATTTTTAATTAAAAAATAAAACTTGTATTATTTATTGTGTACAACAGTATGTTTAGAAGTGTGGACACATTGTGGGAAGGTTAAATACATATACATACATATACACATATATACATATGTATATATTTACCACATTTGTGGTGAAAACACTTAAAATCTATTCTCAGTGTAATTGTCAAAAACACAGTACTTGGCTACTGATGAGAGTCACTGCGATCTGCAACAGACCCACTGAAGTTATTCTTCCTCTCTAGCTGAAATGTTGTATTCTTTGATTAACATTTCCAGATGCTAGTATCCAACATTCTACTGCTTCTGTCAGTTTCCCTTTTTTAGATGTCGTATGATTGCAAGATTGCATAGTATTTGTCTTTTTGTGTCTACCTTACTTTTACTTAAAATAATGGCTTCCAGAGCTGGGGAGATAACTCAGCGGTCTAAGTACCTGCCTGACAAGTGCAACAACCTGGGTTCAATCCCAAGTACTGCATGCAGCATTGGCCCTGGTACCAGGCATGGTGGAACACAGCTGTAGTCCCAGCCCTGGGAGGAAGGGGGCAGCAGGCTGAGATAGGAGGATTGCCATGAGTCAAAGCTGCATAGCTTGCGAAACCAGTTTCCTTTATGAATATATATTACCTTCTACATTCTCAATTGTACTTCTTTCTTAATTTGCTGATTTTCACCTGCATATAGCCTCATTTTCTTAATATTTTTATATTTTTTATTCTTAATGTTAGCCTGTCTAACACCATAGTGTAACTAGAAAGTTGCTTATATTGATGCATGTTTTCTGTTCTTTTGGTGGAATTTGAGAAGCACGAATGATGAATTCATGAAATCAGCAGTTATCTCTCTTATACCTCACTTGACTAAGTTGATTTTTCCTGCAGCATTTGTCCCACTGTACATCTGCATATTTGTCTTCTTCTATAGATATTATGGATTTCTTAAAGGAGTTGCAAGTTTAATTGGAATGATAGGAGGCATAGCCTCTTCAACTATCAGTGGATTAATGCTTAGTGTGGTAAGCAACAGGCAATCATGCCTATTTTTCCATCATAAACTATACAGAGTAAAAAGTGATATATATGTGAAAACTTGTAGAGATGATGCAAGCAGGAAATAAGTATGAGTTTTTATAAAAATGTGAATCATATAAAATAAAATTAGTCAAGTCACAATTTCTCCAAGCCATAGATTGTACAATTTCAATCTCATTGTATATCAGTTGTGCTAAAACTTAGGTCATCAGTCATTGGAACAGAAGCAATGATTCTTTTTGAAAAGTCTCTCTGGAGCAAACAGATGAGAAATGAAGAAGCTGGACAACATACTTTGCAATCTCAGAAGGCCAACAGGACAACACTTAGAGTTTAGAGCCTAGATTAGGACAAGGTGAAACCATACCTAGGCAATTCGGTTAAAGTGAAAATGAGCTGTGCCCTGATAGAATTCAAGGGTAGCCCCCAAATTCCTGCAGCAAACACTATGCACATTTGAGCAACACGAGATATTTTCCTTTTGAGTTTTGGAATAAGAAAATGAAAACTTTGCCATGCCAGTCCTACCTCAGGGGTGCTCTGAGACTGGGCATAGTGGTACAGGCCTGTAATCGCGGCACTTGGGAGCTGAAAACAGGAGGATCACTATGAGTCTGGTCTATGTGTAGTGAGATGCTGTAGACACTGTAGACTCTGTCCTAAAATACAAAAAAAAAAAAAAAAAAAAAAAAAAAAAAAAAAAAAAAAAAAAAAAAAAAAAAAAAAAAAAAAAAAAAAAAAAAAAAAAAAAAAAAAAAAAGAAGGAAAGAAAGAAAGAAAACTTTGCGCTAGGTTTTACCTAATGAAATAAACCACAGATATATGAATTATGAATATAAAAAGAAATATAGTCAGCACTTTTAGTAAGAGATATTCAAAGGTAGTCTGAAGATAATTATTAAAAGAATAAAAATTAAAAGACTACAAATTATAAAATGTCTTCCAATCACCCTCAGTGATCTGAAAATTCAGTGCAGTCCCAATGAAAATGCTGAGTCATTTTTGTGGAGACAGAAGAGGTCTTTATACAACTGACATGTGTTCACTAAGGGCCAAGAACAGCCAACAGGCTGCAGGAGAACAAAAGCTGGAATGTTTGCTCTAAGCAGTATAAGATCGCTGCCCTGGAAAATACAGACAAATATGAGAGTACTAAATCTTAGCAAAGTTATAGTTAAGGTACATGGAAATCGATTATATTTGCTAGTGAGTATATAAAAAACACATATTCTCTCTCTGCCTGTTTGTGTGTGTGTGTGTGTGTGTG